>JAREIK010014594.1:0-2500 GCA_029783825.1 Sapria himalayana
CTATCTGTCTATTATCTATTTGTCTGTCTATCTATCTGTCTGTCTATATGTCAATTTGTCTAACTATCTATCTTTCGATCTATTTAACTACCTATTTATCAATTTGTCTATCTATAAATTTGTCTATATGTCTATCTATCTATTAGGCTATGTATATGTCAATATGTCTATCTATATAATTTTCTATCTATCTATCTATCAATGTTTCTATTTATCTATCTATTTAACTATATATCTTTCTATCTATCTATCTATATATCTATCTATCTATTTATTTTTCTATCTGTGTATTTATATATCTATCTATCTGTCTATCTATCTATCTATCTATTATCTGTCTATCTATTATCTATCTATCTATCTATCTATTTATATATCTGTCTATCTTTCTATTTGTTTATATGTCTATCTGTCTATTTCACTATCTATTTATATTTCTATATATCTATCTGTATATCTTTCAATCTATCTATATATCTATCAATCAATCAATCAATCAATTTGTATATCTTTCTATATATATATATATATCTATAAATCTATCGATATGTCGATCTATCTATTTGTTTATATGTTTATATTTCTATCTGTATAACTATTTATGAATCTATCTATATATTTTTCTATCTTTATGTGTGTCATTCTATTTATCAAAAATTCTTTATATATATCTATATATATTTGTTTGTCTACCTGTATATCTGACTGTGTAATTGTCTATCTATCTATGTATTTGTCTATATGTCTATATATATATATATATATATTTCTATCTGTCTGTCTGTCTATCTATCTATTTAGCTGTCTAAATATCTATCTATCTATTTATCTATCTATTTATCTATCAGTCTATCTATCTATCTGTCTATCAGTATATCTATCTATCTATCTATCTATATATCTGTCTGTCTATTTATCTTTCTATCTATTATTAATTTTTCTATCTGCCTATGTGTCTATTGACTATCTTTCTGTCTCTCTATCTATCTATCTATATGTCTACATGTTAAACTGTCGTTTGAAATATCTATCTATTAATCTTTCTGTCTATTTTTTTAACTATCTATCTATCTGTCTATCTATGTATCTATCTTTCTATCTATCTGTCTATCTATATATTTATCAATCTATCTGTCTATCTATCTATAAGTCTACTTGTCTATCTGTCGATCTGTATAATTGTATATCTATCTATCTATATATCTATGTGTCTCTATCTATCTGTCTATTTCTCTATATGACTGTCTGTCAATCTGTCTATCTGTATATCTCTCTATCTATCTATCTGTTAATCTATCTATCTCTCAATCTAACTATCTGACTATTAGTCTATCTGTGTATTTGTTTATATATCTATCTATTTATCTGACTATCTAACTATTTGCCTATTTTTATATCTATGTATATATATATATATATATATATATCTGTCTGTATATCTATCTGTCTATCTATATATTTGTCTATTTATTTATCTATCTATCTTTCTTTCTTTCAATCTGTCTATCTATCTATCTATCTATTTGTTTGTCTGTCTGTCTATCAATCTGCCTATCTTTCTATCTATATAACTTTGCATCTATCATTCAATCAATCAATCTGTCTAATTATCTATCTACCTATCTGCTTATCTTGCTATCTGATTATGTGTCTATCTATCTAATTATGTATCTATCTATCTCTCTATCTACCTATCTATCATCTTCAATCAATATAACTGTCTATGTGTCTATCTATCTATCTGCCTATTTGTCTATCTATTTATATATGTATATGTCTATATGTCTATCTATCTAACTCTATATCTATCTATCTAACTATCTATATATTTATGCATCTATCTATCTATAAATCAATCATTCAATAAATAAATAAATAAATTTATTTATAAATATATTTATCTATTTTCTACCTCCTATCTTTTTATATATCTAGCTATCTATCAAACTATTTATTTATATTTCTATCTATCCATATTTATATTAATCAATCATTAAAGCAATAAATAAATAAATAAAATTATCTATCTATCTATATATTTATCTATTTATATAACTATCTATCTTTCTAAATGTCTATCTATCAATCTAACTATCTACCTACCTAGCTATGTGGCCATCTATCTATTTATCTATGTATCTATTTGTCTGTCAATCTATATGTCAATATATATATATATCAATCAATCTATATATCTATCTATATATCTAGTTGTCTAATAATCTATATATATATATATATATATATCTAACTATCTATCAATATGTAAATCTATCTATATGTAAATATGTCAATCTATCTATATGTAAATCTATCTATCTCTCTATCTACCTCTCAATCTAATTATCTGTCTATCTATTTAACTGTCTATCTATCTATCTATCTGTCAATCTATCTATTTGTCTATGTGTGTATCGATCTATTTGTGTATATCTCAATCTATCTATATGTCAACCTATTAATCGATCTATCTATCGATCTGTCTCTCTATCTATCAATC
>JAREIK010014594.1:7500-32210 GCA_029783825.1 Sapria himalayana
ATATTTCTATCTTTCTATTTGTTTATCTTTCTATGTGTGTGTGTGTATCTAACTAACTATATATCTATTTGTCTATATAAATTTCTATCTATCTGACTACCTATCTTTCTATTTATCTTTCTATCTATCTATCATACTTTCTATTATATGTTGATGTATCTATCTATATATCTATCTATTAGTCTATCAGTCTATCTGACTATCTAACTATATGTCTATATGTCTCTATATCTATATCTCTATCTATCTATCTATCTGTATACCTATCTATCTATCTATATATCAGTCTATCTATCTATATTCTTTCTATCTATTTATCTATATATTTGTCTATTTATCTATCTGTCTGTATATCTATCTGTCTATTTGTATATTTGTCTATCTATTTATTTATCTATTTCTATATCTGTCTATTTTTGTATCTATCTGTCTATCTATCTATCTATCTATATGTATATTTTTCTATTTGTCAATCAATTTATCTGTCATTCTATATATCTATCTATGTGTTTATGTGTCTATCTGTCTATCTATTTATCTATCTATTTATCGATCTGTATATCTGTCTATCTGTCTATATGTCTAACTTTGTGTGTGTGTGTGTGTGTATATATCTATCTATCTCTCTATCTATAATTCTATTTGTTTATCTGTTTATCTATTTATCTGTCTACGTATTTATTTATCTATCTAACTATCTATCTATTTTTCTATCAGACTATCTATCTATCTGACTATCTTACTATCTTACTATCTATCTATATATCTATCTATTTATCTTCCTTTTTGTCTTTCTATCGATCTATCTATCTATATACTTATCTATCTATCTATCTATCTGATAAACTAACTATCTATCTAATTTGTCTATATGTCTATATGTCTTTCTTTATATCTGTCTATCTATCTATCTATATATCTATCTATATATCTATTTGTTTATCTTTCTATCTGTCTAAATATTTATCTTTCTATATATCTGTCTATCTATCTATCTATCAATATGTAAATCTATCTATATATCAATATGTAAATCTATCTATCAATATATCTAACTCTTTATTTTTTTTGTCTCTTTATCTATCTGACTACCTATCTATCTATTTATCTATCTATCTTCATATCTAATTATCTGTTGATGAAACAATCTATCTATCTGTCTATTTATCTATTTGTCTTTCTATCTATTTATCTATATGTCTATATTTCTAATGGGTTATCTTTCTATCTGACATTCTCTCTATCTATATATCTATCTATCTATCTTTCTTTCTTTCTATATGTCGATATGTCTATTTATCTATTTGTCTATCTCTCTATATGTTAATTGTCTTCTATCTATCTTTCTATATGTTTATCTATCTATTTTTCTTTCTGTCTATATGTCAATATATCTATATCCCTATTTCTCTTTTGTCTATTTGTCTATCTTTCTAAATATATATCTGTATATCTGTTTATCTATCTTTCTATCTATCTATCTGTTTATGTGTCTATTTATCTATCTAGAGACTTGTCTATTTGTCTATCTTTGTATTTGTTTGATTATATATCTTTGTATTTGTCTATTTGTCTATTTGTGTATATGTTTATATACTCTCTATGTGTGTGTCTGTGTGTGTGTGCATCTGTCTATCTATCTTTCTATCTGTCTATCTATCTAACTATCTATCTATATATCAATCTATATATCTCTTTATCTATCTATCTTTCTTTCTATTTGTCTATCTATCTATCTATGTGGCTATTTGACTATATATCTATCTGTCATTCTATCTATTTTTCTATCTATTTATATATCTATTTGTCTATCTACTTATCTATCTAACGATATATCTATTTACTATTTGTCTGCCTATCTATCTTTCTATTTGTGTACTTAAGTAACTATCTATTTGTCTATCTAACTATCTATCTGTCAATCTATCTATCTGCCTATCTATCTATAAGTCTATATGACTATTTGTCTAGCTATTTATTTTACTATATGGTTATCTATCTATCTATCTGTCTGTCTGTCTATCTGTCTATCTATGTATCTTTCTATCATTCTATCTATCTTCTGTTTATCTATCTATTTGTCCATCTATCTACCTGTCTAACTATATATCTATCTATCTGACTATCTATCTATCTGTCTATTTGTATATCTGTCTACTTGTATACCAATCTATTTGTCTATCTTTGTATCTATTTATTTATCTGCCTATATATCAATTTGTCTATCAAGTCTATTTGTATATTAATACTATCTGTTTATATATCTGTCTATTTATCTATCTATTTATTTGTCTATGAATCTCTCTTTTTATCTATTTATTTGTCTATTTACCTATCTTCCCATCTGCCTATCTACATTTGTGGCTATCTATCTATCTTTCTACCCTTCTATCTGTCTATATGACTATTTGTCAATTTATCAATTTATCTATCTATCTGTCAATCTATCTATTTGTCAATTTATATATCTATCTGTCAATCTATCTATTTGTCATTTTATCTATCTATCTGTCAATCTATCGATGTCTTATATATATGTCTATATGACTATGTAGATTGAAAATTTATAGACATATAGATAGACATATAGATGTAGATGTCTTATATATAGATAAATATGTTTATCTATAAATCTATCTATATGACTATCTTTCTATGTTATTATGTACATGTCTATATGTTTATCCTTATAACTGTTTATCTATTTATCTATCTATCTATCTATTTTTTCTGTGTATCTATCTATCTATCTTTCTATGTAACTATATATATATAATCTATCTATTTATATATCTATCCATATATCTATTTATCAATCAATCATTAAATCAATGAATAAATCAATCAAGCTATCTATCTTTCTAACTATTTATTTCTATATCTATCTAAATATATACACATACATACATACATATATATATTTATATTTATATTTATATCTATCTTCCTATTTGGCTATCTTGCTATCTATCTATCAATAAATAAATATATCTATATGTATGTCTCTCTCTTTGTTTATCAATCTAACTCTCTCTCACTCTCTCTCTCTATCTACCTGTCTATCTATATCTCTCTATCTGTCAATCAATTAATCTATCTATCAATATATCTAGCTATTGGCTAATTTTCTCTCTATCTATTTGTTTATCTTTTAATTTATTTAATTGTCTATCTGTCTATCTGTCAATTTACCTATCTATCTATTTGTCTATTTGTCTATCATGCTATATGTCTATTTGTATATCAATCTATATATCTTTTGCCTATCTGTCTATCTCTTAATATGTTTATCAATATATCTATCTATCTGTCTGTCTGTCAATCTGTCTATCTAGCTATTTTTCAATCTCTTTCTCTCTATCTACCTTTCTTTCTTTCTTTGTATATGTTTATATGTATATCTATCTATCTAGCTATTTGTCTTTTTTATCTATTTATATGTCAATCTATCTATCTGTATATCTATTTATCTGTCTATCTATCTGTCTATCTATTTGTTTATCTATATATATGGCTATATGTCTATCTGTCTATCTATATATCTATCTATATATTTGTCTATCTGTATATCTGTCTATTTTTCTATCTATTTTTTTACCTGTCTATCTATCTATCTGCCTATCTATCTGTCTAAATGTATATTTGTCTATTGATCTATCTGTCCATCTATTTGTCCATCTATCTATTTATCCATATATTTGTCTATCTATATATGTATATTTGTCTATCTGTCTATCCATATATATATATATATATATATATATATATATATATATATATATATATATATATATATTTGTATATCTATTTATCTGTCTATCTATCTATCTTTATATATATCTATCTGTCTATCTATCTATTTTTCTATCTGTTTATATATCTATATGTCTATTTGACTATCTTTCTGTCTATCTATTTGTGAATCTATATATCTATCTATCTATCTGAATATCTAACTATCTATATATCTATCTATCTATATATCTATCAGTATATCTATCTATATTCCTATCTGTCTATCTATTGATATATATATATATATATATCTATCTATATATCTGTTTATCTATTTAAATATCTATCTATTTATTTTTCTATCTATCTATTTGTATATCTGCCTATATATCTATTAGACTATCTAACTATCTGTCTATCCATCTATCTATGTATTTAACTATCTATTTGTTGATCTGTCTATTTGTCTTTCTATCTATCTGTCTATAAGTCCTTCTGTCTATCTATCTATCTGTTCATCTATCAATATGCCTATCTATATATATATATATATGTCTATCTGTCTATTTATCTATCTAACTATATTTATCTATATGTGTATCTGTCTGTCTATCTATCTATCTTTCTATCTTCCTATCTGCATATCTACCTATTTGCCTATCTGTCCATCTATCTAGTTGTCTATCTTTCTACATATCTATATATTTATCTATCTCTATCTGACTATCTATCTATATGTCATTTTGTCTATGTATCTTTCTGTCTACATGTCTATATATTTATCTGTCTATTTGTCTATCTATCTATCTGTCTATCTGTCTATATGTATATCTATCTATCTATCTATATGTCTATCTATCATTCTGTCTATATATCTATATATGTATTTGTCTATATGTCCATCTATCAATCTATCTATCTATCTGTCTGACTCTCTCTATATGTCTATCTATCTATCTATGTATATGTCTGTATGTCTATCAGTATAACTATCTATCTATTTATCTATCTTTTTGTATATTTGTCTATCTATCAATCTATCTTTCTATTTATTTATTTTTCTGACTATATATATGTATATATTTATTTATTTATTTATTTATATAATATCTATGTATCTTTCTATCTCACTACAAGAAAAATCCCATGTAGCTAAAAAAAATTCCCTAGCTAAATGAACATTTTCTGTCATTAAATGGGATATAGGGATGGATTACTTATGAATCGGTTTCCTATCTAAAGTGTTTCTTGTTAAAATCTAGCGACGAAAAAATCACTTGCTAAAAATGACAAATTCTCTAGCTAAATTAGCAAGATAAATGAGATTTTTCATCGCTAAATGAAAATAACGACGAATGATTCCCTAGCTAAAGTACTGGTCTATAAATTTTAGAGATGGATATAATTCCTAGCTAAATAAATTTAGCGACAAAAAATCCATCACAAATTTTAATATTTCTCCTGCTAAATTATCTAGGAAAAATTCCCGAGCTAAATAAGCTAAGGATTTATCCCTTGCTAATTTAGCAAGTGATTTTTCCCTAGATATTTTAATTTTAAAATTAATTTCAGAATAAAAATTATTTTAAAATTTTTTACTTAAATAATTTAATATTTTTATATAAAATTGAATAAAAATTGAAACTATAAATAATTTATAATAAACAAAAATCAAAATAATTTAATATCTTATTCTAATTCAATATTTTACATAATTGACACAAAAAAAAACAAAATGTTATTTCATCTTATTCAGCAATGTATCTACCGACTATGCATAAAATATAATATATCCATTCATTGACGTTGCTTTATCTCCCTCTGCTCCTCCGATCATCATTTTTCTACTGCAACAAAGCTGTCCGAGTCACGGCACGTAATATCTAGTAAAAAATCCTATCACTTATAAAAGCATTGTATGAGGAATATTGTGGTATCATATCTGTCAAAAATTTTAAAACCACTCAGTCAAATTAAAAAAAAAGGTATGTTTTGATACATATATAATTCTGAAGTATATATGTAAATATATACTATGATTTCACATGTACATATACTACTATAGTATATGTACATAAAAACAACAGTATTATGTGTACATATAAACTGAGTACAAATATACTCAGTATATATGTACATAAAATACTACAGTATTATATGTACGTATTTACTGACTTTATTCGTACATATATACCTCATTTGGTGCTTTTGATACTGCTCCCGTTGTTGCTGCTGCCATTGCTGCTATCGCTGCCAATACCACTACTATTGTCACCGTTGATGCTGCTACCTCTACTGCCGTCGCTGCCACTGATGTCGCCACTGCTGCCGATGCCACTGCTGCCGCTACTGCCGCCACTGGCTGCTGCCACTGCTAGCCGTTGAAGCGGCTATCGCCGCTACCACAGCATGCCGCTGCTCTCGCTGTTGTCGCTACCACCACCACCATTGCTGCTGTCGGTGCCACCTCTATTGCTACTTCTAGTGCTGCCGCTGCTTCCGGTGCAGCCGCTGCTTCCGGTGCAGCCGCTGCTACCGCCACTACTTTCGGGGTAGCCGCTTCTTCTAGTGCAGCGGCTACTGCAATCACTGCCACTTCCTCCGATGCTGCCGCTACCTTCGATGCTGCCGCTGCCGCTGTTACAGGCCCCACTACTACCGCCTCCACCACTGCCACTGCTGCCGCTTTCCCTGCCGCCGATATTGCTGCTACTGCTATAGATAATATGTTTTTACATACCTATAATAGGCTTAAAATATACCCAAAAATGTCGGAAACACACACACATTTTTACAGATATATAAAAATAGTTATTATAAACATGAAAAAACACAAATTAAAGTTGATTGTCATACAGCATAAACTAAAATTTAATTAAATAATTTAATACTTTTATATTAAATTTAATAAACAGAAACTATAAATGAAAATTTTAAGTTAAACAAAAAAAAATCTTTTAATAACTTATTCTAATACAATATTTTAATAACTAAAAAATAACAAAAATTATATTATATCTTAGTAATCAATGTATCTACAGACTATGCATAAAGTATAATCTATCAATGCATTGATGTAGCTTTCTCTCCCTCTGCTCATTCGATCACCAACTTTCCACAATGAAAAAACTATAAGAGTCATGGTGCTTCATATATGTTGAAAAATCCCTTCGCTTATACAAGCATCGTATTAGAAATAATGTGGTACCACATGTAAGAAATTTAAACCACCTAATCAAATCAATATTAATTAAAAAAAACTATGTTTTGATAAATATATATTACTGCAGCAAAAATATACATATATACTAGCATTTTACTCGTTTATATATTACTATAGTATTTGTAGATATAAATTGTAGTATTATGCGTACATATATACCGAGTACATATATACTCAATATATATGTACCTAAAATACTACATAATTATATGTACGTATATACTGACAATATAGAAATGTATATACTGCATTTGTTGTCATTCTTGTTACTCCCACTGTTGATGCCGCTATTGCCGATTTGGCTGCTACCGGTGCTGCCACTGATGCCTCCGCTGCTGGTGCTGTCGCCACTACCACCACTGCCATTGATGCCTTTACTGCCACTGCTGCCATTCCTACCGCTGCAGCCACTACTACTGATGCTGCCACCGTTGCAGCCACTACTGCCACTGCTACCGCCACTACTACTGCTGCCGCTACTACTGCTGCCACTACTACTGCTTCTAGCACCATTACTGCTGCTACAGTTGCTACCGCCACTGATAGTAAGCTTTTACATACCTATAATAGGCTAAAACTCGACCCAAAAAATTTGAAAAACACAAACATATTCACAGATATATAAAAATAGTTAATATAGACATGAACAAACACAAATTTAAGTTGATTGTCATACAGTTTCAACAAAAATTTAATTAAATAATTTAATATATTTAAATTAAATTTTATAAAAATAGAAACTATAAATGAAACTTTTAAATTAAACAAAAAAATCATTTAATAACTTATTCTAATACAATATTTTAAATAACTAAAACAAAAAAATAAAAAAAAATATAATACATCTTATTAATTAATGTATCTACCAACTGTGCATAAAATATAATTAGCTTTAAAAATATAATAGGCTTTTACATATCAATGCATTAACGTTGCTTTCTCTCCCTCTGCTCCTCCGATCACCAACTTTCTGCTGCGAAAATGTTGTCCGAGTCATGGTGCTTAATGTTTGTTGAAATATATCTTAACTTATACAAGCTTCGTATGGGAAACAATGCGATACCATATCTGTACGAAATTTAAACCACCACATAAAATCAAAATAAATAAAAAAACTGTCTTGGTAAATATATATTGTTGTAGTAAATATGTACATATATACTAGTATTTCACTCGTACATATATTACTACAGTATATGTACATATAAACTGTAGTATTATGCATACATATATAATGAGCACATATATATACTCGATATATATGTACAGAAAATACTATAGTATTATAAGTATGTATATACTGACTATATACGTACGTAGTTATCACAGTTATTATCGTTGCAGCTACTCCTACTGCCACTCACGCTCCTACCACTGCTGCCGCTGCCACTGCCTTTGCCACTGCCACTGTCGTTGTCACTACCACCGCCACTTTCGATGCCACTATCGCTTCCACTACCACTACCGATGGCGCTGTCGCTGGCACTACTGCCGCTGCCGGTGGTGGTGCTGCTGCTACCATAGCTGTCGGTGCTATCGCTGCCACCCTAGCCACGGCCGCGGCTGCTGTTGTTGCCACTGATGTCGCCTCTGCCACTGATGTCGCCTCTGCTGCTGTTGCTGCTGCTACCGGTGCTACTGCTATTGCCACTACTACCACCGCTACCTCAGCTACTGCCACTACCTCCGCTACCATTGCTGCCGCTGTTGCCGCTGCTGAAAATAAGGTTTTACATACTTATAATAGGCTAAAACTTTACCCAAAAAATTCAGAGACACAAAAACATATTCACATATATATATAAACAAATATTATAGACATTAACAAACATAAATTAAAGTTGATTGTCATATAGCTTCAATAAAAATCCAAAAGATGTACAGCAATTATGTTTAGAGATAAAGAGAGTGCAAAAAAAAAATATTTTTAGAATAATAAAGATAAGATAAGCTAGCCCTCTTTTTGATAAAGTTGAAATCAGTAAATATGGGACCCATGCACTGGAAGGACCATGGTAATGTCTGAATGCTTTGAATCAGGATTTTTTCTTGTCTCACATAATGTGTCCAATAAGGATTCATAATTTGGTTAATCGAAAAAGCAAAGAACCAAACCAGAATAAAAAAAATTAAAACCTGCAAAAAAATATCATAATTATTTGCTACACATGGTCAAAAATAAATAACAGTTCATATATAATTCTCATACCCAATATTCCTGATAATTTGTAGGGAATGCTAGCCACTCCTATGAGGATTCACAGCTGGATCTTTGAATGCTATCTGTTGCGCCAATACTGCTAACTGTGACTCCATATAAGACATTTTCTATTGCATTACATTTTTAATTTCTTTAATCTCATAAATCATTTATTTAATTTCTTGCATTTCTTCCATCAAATTAGTTATCGGCTCACCATTCTTTTTCATTTCGATCTCCATAACTACAAGAGGTTCTTTTGTTTCTAGTGCTTGTTGTTCGGCCGTCTCATCCACTATTACTGAGACAGATGAATTAGAAGCATGACTCCTACAACAAAATGCGACTTCCTTAGAGCCGATTCCTTACACTCGCTACTTCTTTCGACCTCCTTTTGTCTCCAAATAAATACAATCATAATCAATTGGTTGAAGATCCATAGAACCCTCAACTTATTGATGAGGAGCTGTCACACATTCCTCCATTAAGTCCTGAGATAAAATATAGAAAAAAACTATTCTAGATATACAAAAAATTAAAATAAATATTTTGCATTCAAAATAATTTTCATAATGTACTGTAGTTTTATAAAATCTAATTAATATAATAATTTCTTACAGCAATCATCTTAGACTAGTTGTCAACATACTGACCATCCACTTTCTTCACATGCATCTTCCTGAAAATCTCATAAAAATTTGGATCTCGGCCCAATTCTCCAGCCTAGAATTTGTTTTTATTAAGTCAAAAAAACTAATGAAAAAAAAATTTAACAAAATTAATAAAACCATGCACAGATTTTATTTATTGGAATATCAAGACAAAAAACAAAATATAGAAATGTTTAGAATTTTAAATTTGTACCAAATCTCGAGCATGCTCAATGCTCGACTTTTAACCTCCAGTGTGTCGACAGATTCTTGTGCCTAGTCCAGCTGCCTCACTTCATCAATTTTTACTGACAATATCTAATTTTTTCATCACATCTGGCTCCTCCCAATAATTAAGCCACTCCAGCCAGTCTTCCTCGGATATAAAATCAGGTCTTTATTTCATTTTCTTTAATTTATGGACAAAATCAGAATACCAATGAGCAGCTTTGATCTCTCATAATGACTTTATCTTTCCATCAAATTTGGGTGCCTATGTGCACTGATTCTATAAATAGAAAAATGACAAAAGAATTTATATTAACAATAAGAACATAATTATTTACTGCTTGAATAATAAAAAACATAAAAGTTAAGTAATTAGATACTTATTTTTCAATGCTTTTGTTTTGTTATTTTTACCTAAAAGTCATTAAAATATGACTCTTTTATCGATTCAGAAACTTTCTTCCAAGAGAAAGCTTATGAATCAGCCATTTTCTTTAAAGCCTTTGTAATTATAGTCGAACACTTCTGAGATTGAATAAAACTATACAAATAAATAAATAATATTGAAAACAAGCAAATCATAACAATATTAAAAAAACCACTAACAGTAACATCAAATTTTTTTTTCAATTCATTTTTACATATTTCTTTTATCTCTCATCCACAATATTAATTTCTAACTTTACACTGACTTCAAAGGAAGACACAATATTTGATGATGTCGTTGGTATTGTAAATGAGGGAACAATTGGTGTAAAATGTGGTATTGAAGATAGAGATGGATCAAAAGTGTATGCAGAAAGCACACTGAGTGGTGGGCTTACATCTGATAAAGGTGATAGTAGAGGTATAAAAGATGGTGATGGTGATAGAAATGGAGATGGTGATTATGATATTGAAGTCTGTATATGGTGGTTTTGAGTTGGTACAGATTCTGCAATATGGTGTAATATACTAGATGAATTTGGTTAATATTTGTGTCCACATCCACCTCCACCACGGTAGAGGTGTCAAAGTGCCGGGCCGGGCCGGCCCGGCACGTTCTTAAACCGTGACCGGGCCAGTGCCGTGCCCGGGTGAAGAAAATCGCGTGCCGTGCCGTGCCTTGGCACGGCACGCCGGCACGGGTCCATCCCGTACCGGTTCATGCAGGCACGCGTGGCACTGGCGGCGTGCCACGCGTGCCGTGGCGTGAGTCGTGACTCACGACTCACGCCTTGTGAGTCGTGACCCATCCGGGCCCCCCCGCCCCCCCCCCCCCCCCCCCCCCGGTAAAAAGACCGCGGGTCGGGTCCAGATAGACCCGACCCGTGGTCTTTTCTGCCGAAACCCGACTCCAGAGTCCGATCCGAGCATTTCCAACGGCAAAAAAAAAATTCAAACTTGAGCAATTTTCAGCCCTTGGATTCACCTCCAACAGCTAGGGGGCAGAATCCAACGGTCATCGTGATTCTGCCCCTTAAATATATTAAAAAAATTCAAAAAATAATAAAAAAATATTTTTTTATAAAAAAAAACGTTATTTAGCCTATAAAATCTACCCCCTCCCTATAACATTTATGTTTTTCAAAAACATAAAACCTCTCAATATTTTCTCTCTCTCACATAAACCGTGCATCTCTCTCTCGGCCCTCGTGATTTTGATTTCGGCTTGGATTTTCTTGAAACTCAACTTGAGTTTTGAACATCAGAGCTTCCAGTGGTGCACCTTGCACGTGAGTTACCTCATTGCTTTTACCGGGTAATATATTTTACGTTTTTTTGTACTTTCTCTCTCTAAAGCTTCTCTCTCTAGAAAAACTTACGAAAATTAAAAAATGACAAATACACCTGACACGTATTTAAATTTGGAAAATGAAAATGTTAGTGTTACACAGACGTCCGTGGCTCCTGAAACTTTGGTTTCTCCTGTCATCTCAGCCCAAAGTTCTAAAAAACAAAAAACTAGGAGGAATTCTGTAGTTTGGACACATTTTAAAATCATAACACATGTAGATGTTAGGGGTGAGGAACTTGAAATGGCACAGTGCAAATATTGTATGAGACTTTTAACATGCAAGAGTACGTGTGGGACTGGGCACCTCAAGAGGCATGCTGAAATATGCTCCAAAAAACATGGACCCTTAGATCCTAGGCAAACCCAACTTGGCACTACATTTTTTGAGACTGGATCTAGTTCAGTCTCAAATTTTACTTCCTTCGTATACTCCAGCGAGTTGGGTAGGGACGGCATGGCCAGGCTCATCACATTGATGGGTCTTCCGATCAGATTTTCGGAAGATCCGAGCGTAGTGCGCATCATGCAGACTTATTTTCAGCCATCCTATCGTAGGATTCCTAGGTCCACATCTAGGAGTGACATACTAACGATATATAAGTTAGAAAAACATAAAATAATTAAGGAATTTTTGGCATTTAGTGGAGTGATGTCCTTGACATCCGATATATGGACATGTCACGATGATTCTTCTTATGCATGTCTCACGAGTCATTATGTAGATTCTAACTGGACAATCAATAAAAAAATATTAGGATTCACTGAGATTCTTCATCCTCATGATGGCCCGGCCATTTTTGAGTGTATGATGAAAATATTTAGGGAATATAAAATTCAAAATAAAATTTTTAGTGTCACTTTTGATAATGCTGCGAATAATGGAGTAGCGATCAATATGTTTGTTAGGAATATTAGAGACGCACCTTTAGGAGAGATCTTTCATGTCAGATGCATGTGTCATGTGATTAACCTGATAGTTCAAGCGGGTATGAAGGTGTGTTCCCCCGCGTTGGAAAATATACGCAATGCACTCAAGTATATTCGCACTCCTTGCAGACTACAAGAGTTTGGTAATCTCTGTTTGTCTGCGAATCTTAAGAAGAACAAATTCTAATCAGATGTGAGACATCGTTGGAATTACACGTACCTGATGTTGTAATCATGTGTTGGATACGAACACGTGATATCCGACTACGTCAATAGTAAGAGTGGCGAACTTATTATTGACGACACTGACTGGGCTTCAGGAATTTCATTTATGAAATTCCTGAAGATATTTTATGACACGACGAACATGTGTTCGTCGGTTTATACGCCCACCACTTGCATTGCACTTCGTTGCATATGCAACATTAGTAGCATGTTTAGGAAGTATCGAGCGGACCCGACGCTTAGCCATATGGTTGCAGAGATGGAGACCAAGTACTTGAAGTACTGGTCCACCATTCCATCTATTTATTGCCTCGCAGCATGCATGGACCCTATGGCTAAGGTGGAAGGGGTTGAAAACACCCTGACTTTCATTTCCTCGTGCATGAACCTGGAAGAGCCACCTGAAGGGTTCATTTACGAGAAGTTGACAGACCTGTTCACATACTACGATATTAGGTATGGTGGTGGTGGTGGTGAGACTATGAGTACGGACACTGATACCTTGTTCGGAGATGACGATTATTCCATTAACCTAGCGAGGGGGAAACGTAGTGGTGGACCTTCACATAGGAGCGAGCTGTCTCGGTACTTAGATACCGATTACTGCTCAATCCTATCACCTTCTGACAATAAGAATCTTGATTTATTACAGTGGTGGAAATCATATGAGTCCGCCTATCCCGTGCTATCTAGGATGGCACGGGATCTACTGACTCCTCCGGTGTCGAGCGTAGCATCGGAGTCTACTTTTTCTGTTGCAGTGAACGTGATTTCGGATAGGAGATCGAGATTACATCCAGATATGGTTGAGGCCTTGGCATGTTTGAAGGATTGGGAGGAATCGAGATTTAGCATCAGTGATCGTGCTGAAGCTGGGACTGTGACAGACACTGCAGTCGCATCCACATCCACTACGATGGTGGAGGAGCTGATTGCCGATGATGATGACCCATATGATACTGATCTTGATGTTGCGGCTGATGATTCTCATGATATGCCGCTTGACGATTGATGCTCATCTGCTCTTTTTTTCGATGTGTTTTTATTTATTTTATTTATACACTTTGTTTGTACTTTGTACCATACGTTGTGTTGAAACTTATACTTGTTTTGTTCGGACTATTGGTTTCAAAAGCATTAATGGTAATTTTTCATTTGTGTAGTTTAATTTTTTTTTAATTAAAATTTTTACTAACTTAATGTATTTATTTATTATTTTACCATTTAAATTTTATTTTAAAATTTAATAACTTTAAATTTTAATATATAATTAATAAATTATAATAATAAAAATAGTTAAACTTAATTGAAAAAAAAAAAATTTTTTTCTAATATTTTTTTGTTTTATTTAATTTTAAATGTTATATTTTTTACAAAAAATTATATTTTTTAATTATTACTAATACTCTAAAGTATATACAGTAACTTAATAAAAAAATTAAAAAAAAAAAAATTTTGTAATCTGCCATTTAGGGCTGGCCTCCCGGGACCCGGACCCCGGTTGACCCGGTCCCGCATTGCGGCACGCGCCCCGCCTGCCCTGCCGTGCGCCCGTGCCGCCTCACCTGGCCTGTGAGTGGCAAGGCGTGCACGAGCGTGCCGGGCACGGCACGGCCTAGCCGTGCCCACGGGCCGTGCCGTGCCTACCTTTAACTGACCGTGCCGTGCCGGGCACGGCACTGTATAGGAACCATGCCCGGCACGGCACGGCACGGTGGCACGACCGTGCTTGTGAAAAACGGGCCGTGCCGTGCTGGGCCGGCCCGTTTGACACCTCTACACCACGGCCACGTCCTTTAGGCCCCATCTGCTGTAGAAAATAAAAAATAGAACAAAATAGGGATATGATGAACAAGCATACATTTTTGAATAAAACACACCGATAGATTTCAACAAAATATAAAAATTCTTTGATACTTTAAATTTATAATAAAATTATAACAATTTAATTATCAGCATCATTGTCATCCTCGAATGGATCTTCTGATATTTCGTCTGATTCCGATAGAAGTTCAAACTCATCTTCAGATAGAAATTGATCATCTTCAATTTCTATTATGCCATCATTTGAGTCACATAAATTTTCTAGATCTTCATCAACATTCAAATGCTCAATATTATTTATGTCATCTTCTTGGAATGCCGGTGCAATTTCTATGTGTGCACTTCTTTTTTGTGTTGTTGGTACTTCAAATTTTAATCGAGCTTTGATTTTGCAAATTGCCCACCAATTTCTCTTATCACGAGATAAACTCGGATATGTACAATAATATACCTGAGTGGCTTGAACTGCCATAATAAATGGCTCATATCGATTATATCTGCATTTATGGTTAAACTCCACTAGCTTATAATCCGAATGAATCTTTGTGCACACATTTCATGTAGGATCAAACCACTCACACTTAAATAATACAATTCTATGATTTTCAAGTCCAGGATACTCCAACTCAATAACTTCTTTGAGTTGACCATAATAAAAAATCTCATATGCACTATAACCTGAGCCTTTAATGCATACACCACTATTCATTATTATTTCAGAAAAACCATGCCCGATTGTGTGAAATGTATATTCATTAAGAAAATACTCAGGATAGGTTGTCACATATCTAAATGGGCCTTTACTTAGATTTTGAATGAAAATATTTGAATCTCCATTTGAAGGATTGATTGCCTGTGACATAAATTAAAAAAATTATATTAACAAATAAAAGATACTAATAAATTAAATAATTAAAGAATATAAAACTTAATTATTCTCACAAAATTTTTTAACCAATTCACAAATTCAGTTTCTAGCCTATACTCGATATCATTGCTGGAAATTACTAGATTAATATATTTTAACTACTCAACATAAATACTGCACAGATATAAAAAGAGAAAAAAATGTATATCAATATTTAATAATTCCTATTAAAGATAAAATTAAACTATGATTAAACCTGCAACCATTTTGGATATACATACACAATATATGGTGCAACCTCCTCACAATTAAGTAAAACGTAGCTCTGGGTTGCTTCGTACTCTTCATCTATCATACATCTTTTCATTGCTCTTCCAAATGCTATTCCAGAGTGCTTGAAGATAGATAGTTTGTCCACAGAACAATCTTCTACCATTACATAACCTTCATAATTCCACAGCACATTTCTATTCATTGTATTGACATGATCCTCAAAATAATAAGAACAAAATGATGATGCTTCTTGTACTAAATATGCATTGCAAATTGAACCTTCAACTTTTGCCTTGTTTCTAACATTCAATTTCAACTTACGAAGATACCTACATTTATAATGTTAGGTTTCAATTAGATTAAATTACAATTATACTTATAGTACTAAATAATAAAACACAGAAAATTATATGTATATATCTCTCAAAAAAATACATCCACCTGAATTGCACTGGCCCTGCAATGCTTGCTTCGTATACCAAATGGACCGTAAAATACTCCATCGAGTCAAAAAAACTCGGTGGGAATATCCATTCAAGCATTCAAATAATAAGTGGAATGTAATTCTCTAGCCTCATCATGTCATCTATTTTGTTTGTGGTTGTAGTTAGCTAATTGAAAAATAAACTAAGTTTTTTAAGGACCTTCCAAACACTTAGTGGAAGTAATTCACGGAATGCAAATAGTATTAAAATCTACATAAATACATGATAGTCATGACTTTTAATTCCACATAACTTAAGATTCTTCATATCCATGCATCTACCCATATTTGACACATATCCACTAGGGAATTTCAAATTTTTAACCCAGCCATACAATATGTGTCTTGCCTTCTTATCAAGTGTGTAGCAAGCTTTAGGAAATTTTTCTGTTTCCTCATTCAGTTTCAATTCAGGACACCGATAGTAATCATTCAGCTCTTATTTTGATTCTAAAGTGTCTTTTGTTTTTCCGTCTACATTAAGGACATTGTTGAAATCATTGTCAAAAACAATTTTTTCAATACGCATTACATCTATGTTATGACGAATTAAATTGGACTTCCAATAGGGCAAGTCCCAAAATATACTATGTTTCCACCAGCCAAATAATTTGCCTATCAGTCCATTACTTTTAGTAGCTTCCTATTTAGTTACTTTCTTCAAATCCAAACTCTGAATCTCTGTCATAATATCATCTCTTGAACGAACTCCTGGTGCAACTATTATCATAGTTTTATTTTTCCGAAATGCAGTTTTATTTCTTCAAAATGGATGATTCGTTGGTAGAAACTTACGATGGTTATCAAACCATTACTGTTTACCACTAAATTTGAGGGTAAATGCATCAGAATTTGTAATGCTATACGGGCATGCGAATCATCCTGTAGTACTCCAGCCAGACAACATTGAATATGCAGGAAAGTCACTTGCCATCCACATAAGGGCTACCTGCATAATGAAATTTTTCTTCTGAGATATCATATGTATCAACGTCAAAATTCCACAAATGGTTTAACTGTGCAATAAGAGGTTGTAAGAAAACATTCAGCATGTTTTTAGGATTTTTTGGCCCTAGAACCAATATTGACAAAAATATATTTTGCTCCTTCATACACAACCACTTAGGCAAGTTATAAGGTGCCACTATCACTGGCCATGTTGAATATTGTTGTCCAGATTTCCCAAATGGCTGAAATCCAATCAGTGCAGAGACCCAATCTCACATTTCAAATTCTTGTTACAAAATCTTGATGTATATAATTAAAATGCTTCCAAGTAGGTGAATCTGATGGATGACACATTACACCTTCTTCAACCTCATGCTTGGAATGCCACCTCATATTATTTGTTGTAGCATTTTATGCATATAGTCTCTGTAATCGAAAAATTAATGGAAAATAATACATCTTAAAGACAACCTTCAATTTTTGTCGCGTATCTACGACACGAGGTGTCTTCCTAAATCGAGGATGATCATATCACTTATAGATAATTAAATCACTATCACCACCCCAATATAACATGCATACATTTAAACAACAATTAATTTTTTCCACTGGTAGACACATTCCTCGTAGTAACTTTTTAGTGTTGTAAAAGTTGTTAGTGATCAAATTATTATCCGGAACAATCTTTTTTATCAGTTCTATCACCTGATCAAATAATTTCTCAGACATATGGTTTTCTGACTTATTGCTCATTAGTCGAACCACAAGTGACAATTGTGAATGTGTTTCACAACCAGGCCACAACTATTTATCTGCATCTTTAAGCATTTCATAAAATTTCTGACTTCAAAATTATAAAGTTCATCCATGTAATCAATATTGAAGTCAGTACCAACAGCTTCCATGACCATTCTATGGTATGTATTTGATGATTCTTCACCACAAGAAAATGATTCAATACCCTCATTTTGGTCAATATTTAGAGCCTTTGTACTTTCCCCGTGATAAATCTAAATAAAATAATTTGGCACAAAGTCATATTTAGCCAAATGATATCTTGTAGTGTTTGAATCATGAAAAGGGATATTCGGATACTTGCGATGATTACATGGACACTTAAATTTGTCTCCATCTATTAATCTCGATTGACTACATGCAAAAATTTGATGAAAGTTCGCAAGACCAATCAAAAAATCTTTATTTTAAAATCCATTAATAACCCTTCTGTGCATCTACTGACGATCTGAGCTCATTTTTCCATGTTTTATTTACAAAAAATAATGCTCAATAATTATTTTGAATAAAACATTCTATTACTTCAAAATATACAAATAATTAAATAAAATTACTTACAAATGAATATTTAAAATTAAATATCATGAATATCGAGGCAATGCGTTTGTAGAATCTACATTAATAGATAAAACAATTTTTAGCACGATAAACATTAATAGATATCACAGTTATACTAGATAAACGGTGCAAAATGTGATACTGCACAATAAAGGAAAGGAGAAATAAAGACATTTAATGTTTGAAGGAGGAGAGGGGGAGAGAGAGAAAGAGAGAAAAGGTGGGGAGAGAGAGGGGCAAAGAAATGGGGAGATGGGGGAGAGAGAGAGGGGAAGAGAAATGGGGAGATGGGGGGAGAGAGAGGGGCAGAGAAATGGGGAGATGGGGGAGAGAGGGAGGAGAGAGAGAAGGAGGGAGAGAGAGGGGGAGAGAAATGGTGAAAGGGAGAGAGAGGGAAAGAGAGAGAGGAAGAGAGAGGGAGAGAGAGAGGGGGGAGAGAGAGAAAGAGGGAGAGAGATGAAGAAAGAGGGGGGGAGAGAGAGAGAGAACAAGCAAGAAAGAAAATAACAAAAGAGAGTGTGTGACATATAATGAAAAAGAGGAATAGAGTGACAGGAAGAATCAGAGAGGGAGAGAGAGACACATAGAGAGTGCAGTGTTTGAATAAAAAATTATATAAAAGAAAATAAATTTTCTTCTGTATAAACCTATCTAATATTACATCTTTTGTCATACATAAGTTCATATTTGAGCCTGAAGCCTGAGGTCTGGGATTAGGTAAGAGTACGACCCTTATTTGTATTATATCATATATGAGTCTGATCAACATACACTCTAATGCTACGTGCTTACATATTGTTGATATTATATCTTTTGCCATCTAATTTCAAATTAATTTAAGAAAATTAATATTATCTCATATATAATAATATATTAGGATACATATAGTAAATGTAGTTATAAATAGTTATATATAATTAAACATATAATTATATATAGATATATGCATACAAGTAGTTATAAGTAAATATAAATAAATGTATACAAAGTTATAAACAATTATATAGATTTATGTATACATAATTAAAAATAAAGTTATATTTATTTATATAGAGTTATTTATAGTTATAAGAATATTTTTATATAGTTATGCACATATAGTTAAACATTGTGTTGTATGTTTTTATATATATAATTATAAATATTGTTACATGTAGTTATACATATAGTTACACGTATAGTTAAACTTATATTTATACATGTATGTATATATATTTGTTCATATAATTTCATATATTTATACATATAGGTATGTATAGGTATGGATATACTAAAATACATTTTTTATACTAATATATAAAAATGTATATTAAATATATGTTGTTAATTATATATTTAAATATAGGGTATACATTAATAAAAAAAGATTATGTATAGTTATATGTTAGTATACATATAATATATATTGTTATAAAAAATTATATATCATTAAACATTTAGTTATATATATATATATATATATAATATTCATATGAGTAGTTATATTTAGTTATACATAAATATATAAAAAGTTATAAATTAGTATATAGATTTATAGATATGTATACATATATGTATAAATAGTTAAAAATATAATTATATTTAATTATATAAAGTTTTATTTAGTTTTAAAAATATTTATATATAGTTATACACATAAAATTAAATATAATGTTGTATGTTGTTATATATGTAATTATAAATATAGTTACATGTGGTTATACATATAGTTACATGTGGTTATACATATAGTTACATGTATAGTTAAACTTATATTAATACATGTAGGTATATATATTTATTTATATAATTTTATATATCTATACCTATAGTTATGTATATGTATTGATATAGTAAAATACATTTTTGAATACTAATATATACAAATGTATATTAAATATAAGTTGTAAATTATATATTTAAATATAGTAATGTATAAAGCTTTTATAGTAATACATATAATAAGATATAATTATTTGTAGTTATATGTTATTATAGATATAGTATATATAGCTATAAATATGTTATATAGTTAAACATATAGTTATATATAGATATATACATACAAATAGTTAAATATATAAAGTTATAAATAAATATATAGTTTTACATATATGTATACATACTTACAAATATAATTATATAGAGTGTTATATAGTTATATAATTATTTATATATAGTTATACAAATATTAATATATAGTCATACAACTTCAACAAATATCTAAAATATGGCTTATAATGATGTTTAGAGAGAGAAAGAGAGAAGAAATACTATATTTCTACAATTTTCCACATGAGCTGGAAGTAACTTTGAATGGCCACCTACTACTACTTCTATAGTGAAGAGATGTTCTGCTAAAGCATCACAAATTTCTTCCATATATCTACAGGTCCATATATATATATATATATATATTGAAGAAAAATATGATGATTAATAAATGAAAATGATAAAAATAAAGATGATATAAAAAATAATACTCAATTATAATAATATATAACTAAAACTCATGTCTTTACATAATGAATAAAATTGATTGATGAAACTTTACATATCGGGTATTCCCATAAAAAATAAAACAACTGAATAAAATAAATAAAAACTCACAATATTATAATATTATGAATAAAAATTATAAAATGACATTATCATTTATTAAATAAAATAAAAATTCACGTATAAATACAAAAACAAACCATTAATCCTTTTAATCTATATGAATCATCTCATCTTAGTATCTTAAGATAAAAAAATATAAAAATACAATAAATTTCCAATAGTTTTGAAATTTTTATTTTTATTTACAACTTATTAATGTTCTTTATAATTCATTTTCCTGTATTTTTATGATATGTTTCTATTTTTTTTATATTGTATTGATGTTTTTGAAATTATAACAATTTATATTTATTTTATTAAGATATGAAATAATATTTAATAATATATGTTCTTGACTAAAAAAAAATTACTAAATATGTTTATATCATATTAAACTATAAAAGAGTACTCATAAAAGAGTACTCACATATATTTGCTAATACTATAAATTAATGTTTCATTAATGATACATACATTTCCATAATACGTATATAAGCTATGAGGCTTTTCTCATATAGTAAGATAGATAGATAAACTTATGGACCAAAAATTAATATGAATAATTATTTTTATATCATATGTTGACTTACAAGCTTATCACATGCTTACTTGCATGAATATCATGTGTTAGTATGTATGATTTCCATGTCTTGGCTTGCATGAGTGATAAGTATAGATTATGTGCTTACTATGTGTTCTCGTGCATTAATGCCAAATGCTTGAAAGTGTACTTGTTATATGATGATGTGTATACATGGCAAGGATTGACTTGTCATGTGAAAGCTATGTGTTGGCTTACTAAATGTTGCATCAAAAATTTAAAAACATGGAATCTTGCTTATAAATAAAAGTGATTTGGGGTTCCTAGCATACAACAACACATATCATGAGAACATTTCAAAGTGAATTGAGAAACTCTTGCTCAATTATTTTCAATTACATGTGTGAATATTATTGAGTTTTCTAGAAGTTGGTAGAATAGTTCAAACTGGTTTAATCATGTATAATTAGTTTAATTTAATTTGACATGCTAAACTATTATTTTATTTATTTTATTGATTTTATTGATTTTGTTGATTTTGTTAATTTTATTGATTTTATTGATTTTATTGATTTTATTGATTTTATTGATTTTATTGATTTATTGATTTTATTGATTTTATTGATTTATTGATTTTATTCATTTATTGATTTATTGATTTTATTGATTTTATTGATTTTATTGATTTATTTATTTATTATTTATTTATTTATTTATTTATTTATTTTATTTATTTTATTATTTATTTATTTTATTTTATTTTTGAATTCAATTATTACTATTTTTGAATATTTTTTGTAGTTATCAAGTCGGCATACCTAAGTATGTATACTAGTTATGTATAAAATACACGTGCATATTGATGTATACTATTTTTGTAGATATCAAGTCGGCATACCTAATTATGTGTACTAGTTATGTCTAAAATACACATGCATATTGATGTAAACTATTTTTGTAAATATCAAGTCGGCAAACCTAAGTATACATACTGTTTATATATTGTTTTTGTATACTTTCACCATCAAAATCCACAGAATGACAACGCATTATTTCACAAATGTATGAAGCATGTATACGAATAAGTTTATATACGAAATCCAAGAATACCATGGTAATTAAATAAGAAATTCGTAAACAAAAAAAACAGAATAAAAATGCATACACTACGATTAAGCAATCCAACATAATTGATGAAGAATAAATGTATAAATGTACTTCAAATCAATAACAAATTAAAACCTAAACCTAGAATTAATTTTTATTGAATCTACGTCGAGAGATAGATGGCGGAATGTGGAGGAATTTCAATCCTGTTAGAGATGCATCGGCATCAAAAGAGAGAATGTATATTTTAAAAAATATTTATATTTTTAATTATTAAAACATTAAATAAACAATATATATATATATATATATAATACAAAAATACTCATTAATTTTATTTACTATCAAAATTTTTTCAACAAAATTAATGTGCGTGTAGCAAGGTACAAATGAAAAACAATACCTTACAATTTTTTATTATAATAGTAATTAAACAATAAAAAATATATGTTTTGCCTTAAAAAAATATCAAATAGGTACAAAATCAACAAACTTCATATAATAAGATATAAATGAAAAGATGATTTGTCTTCTAGCCACTTGCCTAAAAATTATAAAATACTTATAATGTTAAAAATATATAAATATTTATATTTTATGATTATAAATTTTTAAGAATTCATATTAATTTTTACGAAGATAATATTAAATAATTTTAAACACATAAAATTTCATATTATTTGATATCATTAATAATTTTTAAAATTCAAAAAATTACTTAAAGTGAGAAGATAATTAAAAAAAGTAATATTTATTATTTTAATAAAAACTTAAAGTTAAAAGCTAATTGTAAAAATATTACTCAATTGTTTACTTTTTATAAATTTTATTAGGATTAAACATCTAAGTATTTATTTATAATGATTATTTTATTTTCTTTTAACTTTATTGAAAAAATTATATTTTTATTATATTTCATGATTTTCAAAATTTTCAAAATTTGTACTATTTATTTTTTTAAAAGTTTTCTATAATCATATAATTTCTTTAATACTTATAATATTATTAATATTACTAGTTTATTCGTCAATTCAGTTATTTTTGAAAATATTTTGTTTAATATCATACAATGAATTAATTTACATTTAAATTAGTAAAAATTTTAATGTATGTTAATTTATTTTTTAAAATATCGAAAAAATTATTATACTTATTGAATTAATTATTTAATGTTACTTTAATTTAAATTATTTAGTAATTTAATTAACAATTTTAGAAAAATTTTGTGTATAATTTGTTAAAAAAATTAATACATCATAAAAATTGTTATTTTAGTCCTTATTAATATAAATTTTTATATTTTTTAAATTAATTATTTATAATATTATTTTTTTTTGATTTTACGAGGAGAATGTATCTTTCATTTATCACTCATCTATAGACTATTAATATACATTTAATAAAAAAAATTAAATAAAATATTAAAACTAATAATAAATTAAAAAAATTAAATAATTAAATATTGACTAAAAAAATTCCATTGCTATATTCGGGATTTAATTAGCCAGGGTAGTTCAATCACTGAATCCATCGCTATATCTTGGATTTAATTAGCTAGAGAAGCCCCCTCGCTAAATCTATCGATATCTTCTCAATTTTATTAGCTAGTGAAGTTGCGTCACTAAAATTCATCACTATGTTCAGAAAGTAATTGGCTAGAAAAGTTCCGTCACTAAATCAATCACTATATTAAATATATAATTAGCAATGAAAATTCCATCGCTAAATCCATAACTATAATTTAGGTGTAATTAGTTAGGAAATTAC
>JAREIK010014595.1:0-29729 GCA_029783825.1 Sapria himalayana
AATGCCTAAAAACATAAATGATAAAACTCCTAAACCGACAAAACTCTAAATAACCAAACAATACAACCTGTATAACTCATATAATAAATTATAAATCTCATTTTATTTGTATTCATTATAATTTTAAATATTCATTTTAATTATTTATTAGTTTATTTTTTATAGAAATATTAATTAAAAAATAAATAATGAGGCGAGACAACTATAATTTTAATAATTTATTTTTAATCAAAAAAAAATATAATCTTATAAAAAGAAGTAAAAATTAAAAACAAAAAATTATTAATTTAGTAATATACTTTACTTTGATTTTGAATCATTATATATATAAGTTTTGCAATTATATTTTAATTGCTATTAATCTTATTAAGAATAGTTATTTAATTTATTATTTGATCATTTTTATAATATATAACAATAAAATTACTTATATTCAATTTAAATTTCTTATAATAATTTAAGATTATTATAACTAAATATTATATTTACTTTTGAAAAAATTTAAAATTATTATATTTTCAAAGGTTATAACCTTCAAAAATGATAAAAAAATCACAAAAATAATTTTTTTATTATTTTATTATTTAAATAAAACTTATAAACCACTAAATGCCTAAAATTTAAATCTCTAGACTCCTAAACACAAAATCCCCTAAATACTTAAACCATTAAACCTATATAACCTAAATAATAAATAATAAATCTCAATTTTATTTGTATTCATTATAATTTTAAATATTCATTTTAATTATTTTTTAAATTATTTTTATAGAAATAATAATTACAAAATAAATTATTAGTGCAACATATATAGTTTAAATAATTTATTTTTCATTAAAAAAATGCGGCTAAAAAAGGCAAATTTTTAAAAATAAATAATTACTATTTAGTAATATTTCTTATTTTGATTTTGAATCAATTTAGATTTTACAATTATATTTTAATTTATATCATTCTTATAAATACTAGTTTATTAATTTATTTATTGATCATTATTATAATATCTATTAATAAAATTATTTATATTGAATTTACATTATATATAATTATTAAGATTATTATAATTAAATATTATATTCACATTTAAAAAAAATTAAAAATTATTATAATTTCAAATGTTATAACCTTCAAAAATTAAAAAAATTCAAAAATTAAATTTTTTTGTTTTTTTATTCTTTAAATAAAAACTATAAATCACTTAAGGTCTAAATATTTAAATTACTAAACTCCTAAACCACAAAACACATAAATACTTAAACCATTAAACCGGTATATCCTGAATAATAAATAATAAATCTCAATTTTATTTGTATTCATTATAATATTAAATATTCATTTTAATTATTTATTAGTTAATTATTATAGAATTATAAATTACAAAATAAATTATGAGTAAGACAAATATAATTTAAAAAATTTATTTTTAATAACAAAAATTTAAACTTATTAAAAAGCAAAACATTAAAAAAATTATTATTTAGTAATATATTTTACTTTGATTTGAATATATTTAGATTTTGTAAATACTTTTTAAATACTATCTATTTTATTAATAATAGTTTATTAATTTATTTTTTGATCATTATTATAATATCTAGAAATGTAATTATTTATATTGAATTTAAATGACTTATATTTATGAAGATTATAATAAATAAATATTATATTTACATTTGAAAAAAATTTAAAAATTATTATTTTTTCAAAGGATATAACCTTCAAAAATTATAAAAAATAAAAAAATAAATTTTATGTTATATCATTGTTTAATAAATCTTATAAACCACTAATTCTCTAAACACTTAAATCTTTAAACTCCTTAACACAAAAGCCCCTAAACACTTAAATCTTTAAACTCGTAAACCTTAATTATAATTTAAATAATTTATTAAAATATTAATTACAAAATAAATTATGAGTGATACAAATTTAATTTAAATAATTTATTTTTCATCAAAAAAAATTTATAAGCTCATAAAAAGAAGCAAAAACTAAAAAAAAATTATTATTTAGTAATAACTTTTACTTTGATTTTGAATAATTTTAGGCTTTGCAATTATATTTTAATTTATATCTATCATATTAATAATAGCATATTAATTTATTTATTGATAATTGATTTAATATCTATCAAAAAAATTCTTTATATTTTGTTTAGATTATATATAATTATAATGATTTTTATTACAAAATATTGTATTCACATTTTTAAAATTTTAAAATTATTATATTTTCAAAGGTTATAACCTTTGAAAATGTGAGAAAATATCAAAAATAATTTTTATGTTATTTCATTGTTTAAATAAATCCTATAAACCACTATATGCCTAAACTCTTAAATCAATAACTCTTATATCTCTAAACCCCTAAAAAGATAATCCTTATAAACTAGTATACCCTAACTAATAAATAATAAATATCAATATTATTTTTTTCATTATTATTTAAAATATTCATTTTAATTATTTATTCTTTTATTTCTATATAAATATTAATTACAAAATAAATTTGATGTTAGACAAATATAATGTATATATAATTTTTTTCATCGAAAAATATAGATAAACTTATAAAAAGAAAAAAAAATTAATAACTAAAATTTATTATATAGTAAAATATTTTGCTCTCCTGAATCATTTTAGATTTTGTAATTATATTTTAATTGATATCTATCTTATTAATAATTGTTTATTAATTTATTTTTTATCATTATTAGAATATTTATCAATAAAATTTTTTATATTGAATTTATATGATATATAAATATAATTATTATTTTAATTAAATATTGAATTCATTTTTGTAAAAAATTTAAAAATTATTTTATTTTCAAAGGTTTATAACCTTTGAAAATATGAAAAAATAATAAAAAAAAATTTTTGTTATTTTATTTTTTAAATAAAATCTTTAGACCACTAAATGCATACGCAGTTATATCAGTAAACTCCTAAACCGCGTAATGCCTAAATACATAAACCATTAAACTGCTATATACTACTTAATAATTAATAAATTTAATTTTTATTTAAATTTATTAATATTTTAAATATTCATTTTAATTATTTAATAGTTTATTTTTATAGAAATTTTTATTACAAAATAAATTATGAGTGCGACACATAAAATTTAAATAATTTATTTTTAATCAAAAAAATATATACGCTTTTAAAAAAAGTATAAAAAGAAATATTATTAAAAATTAAAAATTATTATCAACTAATATATTTTACTTTAATTTTTAATGAATTTGGGGTTTTTAAATATTTTTTAATTAATATCTTTCTTATTATAAATAGTTTATTAATTTAATTTTTGATCATTATTATAAAATTTATCAATAAAATTATTTATATTTATTTTAAATGATATAGAATTATTAAAATTATTATAACTAAATTTTGTATTCAAATTTCAAAAAATTTTAAAATTTATTAAATTTTCAAAGGTTATAACATTTGAAAATGACCAAAAATTACAATTTTTTTTCTTATTTTATTATTTAAATAAGACCTATAAATCACTAAATGCCTAAAATGATAAATTGCTAAACTCCTAAATGACAAAACCTAAAAATACGTAAAACATTAAACTGGTATAAATTAATTTAAAATCATAAATCTCATTTTTATTTTAATTATTTATCGGTTTATTTTTATAGCAATATTAATTACAAAATAAATTATTAGTTAGACAGATATAACTTAAATTAAACCGCTAGACCCTAATAATAAATAATAAATAATAATAATAAATCTCATTTTTTTTTCATTATAATTTTAAATATTCATTTTAATTATTAATTTTTTATTTTTATATAAATATTAATTAAAAAAAATTATGAGTTAGACAAATATAATTTATGTAAATTATTTTTAATCAAAAAAATATAGATAAACTTTTTAAAATAAAAAAAATTTCAAAACAAAAATTATTATATAGTAATATATTTTGCTTTGCTTATGAATCATTTTATGTTTTGTAATTATATTTTAATTGATATCTATCTTATTAAAAATTTTTATTAATTTATTTTTTGCTAATTATTAGAATATTTATCACTAAAATTGTTTATATTGAATTTATATGATATATAAATATAATGATTATTATAACTAAATATTGAATTCACTTTTGAAAATAATTTAAAAATTATTATATTTTCAAAGGTTATAACCTTTGAAAATATCAAAAAATAATAAAAATAAATGTGTTTTTATTTTATTTTTTAGATAAAACCTATAAACCACTAAATGCATACACAATTAAATCAGTAAACACCTAAACCCCGTAATGCCTAAATACATAAACCATTAAACTGCTATATAATACATAAAAATTAATAAATCTAATTTTTATTTATATTTATTATAGTTTTAAATATTCATTTTAATTATTTATTAGTTTATTTTTATAGAAATTTTTATTATAAAATAAATTATGAGTGCGACAAATTTAATTTAAATAATTTATTTTTATTAAAAAAAATATATTCGCTTATAAAAGAAGTAAAAATTTAAAAATTAAAAATTAATATCCAGTAATATATTTTACGTTAATTTTGAATCAATTTGGGGTTTGTAAATATTTTTTAATTAATATATATCTTATTATTAATAGTTTATTAATTTAATTTTTGATCATTATTATAATATCTATCAATAAAATTATTTATATTGAATTTATAACATATATAATTACTAATATTATTATTACTAAATATTCTATTCACATTTCAAAAAATTTTAAATATTATTATATTTTCAAAGGTTATAACCTAAGTAAATGAAAAAAAATTAAAATTTTTTTTTGTTATTTAATTAATTAAATAAAACCTATAAACCACTAAATGCCCAAAAACCTAAATAACTAAACTTCTAAAAGACAAAACCTCTAAATACTTAAACCATTAAACTAGTATACATTAATAATAAATCATAAATATCATTTTAATTTTTATTCAGTATACTTTTAAATTTATATTTTAATTAATTAATAATAAATCACAAAAATAATTTTTTTATTATTTAAATAAAACATATAAACAACTAAATGCCTAATCATTTAAATATCTAGATTCCTAAACCCCAAAACCCCCTAAATACTTAAACCATTAAACCTATATAACCTAAATAATAAATAATAAATCTCATTTTTATTTGTATTCTTTATCATTTTAAATATTTATTTTAATTATTTTTTAGTTTATTTTTATAGAAATATTAATTACAAAATAAATAATGAGTTAGACATATATAATTTAAATAAATTATTTTTTAAGAAAAAAAATATAAGCTTATAAAAATTAACAAAATTTCAAAAATTTAAAATTTTTTTAGTAATATAATTTACTTTGATTTTGAATTATTTTGGGTTATGCAAATATATTTTAATTATTATCTTTCTTATTAAATAAAGTTTATTAATTTATTTTTTGATCATCAAAATAATATATATTAATAAATTTTTTTATATTGAATTTACATCAAATATAATTATTAAGATTATTATAACTAAGTATTGTATTCATATTTTAGAACTACTAAAAAATTATTATATTTTCAAAGGTTATACCCTTTGAAAATCACGAAAATTCATTAAAATAAATTTTTTGTAATTTCATTGATTAAATAAAACCTATAAACACCTAAATGTGGAAACATATAAATTAATAAACTTATTAACCCTAAAACCACAATAAACTTAAACCATTAAATAGGTATACCCTAAATAATAACTCATAAATCTCATTTTTATTAGTATTCATTATAATTTTATATATACATTTTAATTATTTATTAGTTTATTTTTATAGAAATATAAATTAAAAAATAAATTAATAGTGAGACAAATATAATTTAAATAATTTATTTTTCATCAAAAAATATATAAGCTTATATATGGATACAAAAATTTAAAAATTTAAAATTAAAATTAAGTGAAAAATTTAACTTTGATTTTGAATCATTTAAGGTTTTGTATATATATTTTAAACAATATTTATCTTATTAATTATTGTTTATTAATCTTTTGTATGATCATTATTATAATATATATCAATATAATTGTTTATATTGAATTTACATGATATATAATCATCAAGATTATCATAACTAAATATAGTATTCGCATTTTAAATTAATTTTAAAATTGTTATAGTTTCAAAGGTTATATCCTTCAAAAATGAGAACAAATAACAAAAAATTTTTTTGTTATTTTATTTTTTAAATAAAACCTATAAACTACTAAATGCCTAAACACTTAAATCACTAAATTCTTAAATCCGAAAACTCCTAAATATATAATCTTTTAAACCTGTATATTTTATTTTATTAATAATAGTTTTATTTAATATCTATCTTATTAATATATTTTACTTTGATTTTGAATCATTTTTGGGTTTTGAAATAAATTTTTTTTAATATCTATCTTATTAATAATAGTTTATTAATTTATTTTATTATCATCATAATAATATCTATAAAAAAAATTAATTATATTGAATTTACATAATATATAATTATTTAGATTATTTTACAAAATAATATTTTCATATTTTAAAAAAAATTAAAAATTATTAAGTTTTCAAAGGTTATAACCTTTGATAAAAAGAAAAAATAAAAAAAAATATTTTGTTATTAGATTTTTTAATAAAAATCTATAAACCAAAAAATACATTAATTCTTAATGACTAAACTCCTAAACCCCGAAGCCCATAAATACATAAGCCTTTAAATTAGTATACTCTAAATAATAAATAATAAATCTCACTTTTATTAGTATTCATTATAATTTTAAATATAAGTTTTAATTATTTATAGTTTATTTTTTTTAAATATTAATTACAAAATAAATTATAAGTGAGACGGATATAATTTAAATAATTTATTTTTCATCAAAAAAATATAAGATTATAAAAAGAGGCAAAATTTTTAAAACAAAATATTATTATTTAGTAATTTATTTTAATTTAATTTTGAATAATTTTAGATTTACAATTATATTTTAATTTATATGATTCTAATTAATAAAAGTTTATTAATTTATTAATTGAACATTATTATAATATCTATTAATAAAATTATTTATATTGATTTTACATTATATATAATTATCAAGATTATTATAACTAAATATTATATTCACATTTTAAAAAAAATTAAAAATTATTAGATTTTCAAAGGTTATAACCTTCAAAAATTAGATAAAATCACCAAAGGCATAAACACATAAATGACTAAACCCCAAAACAAATAAATACATAAACCATTAAACCAGTATATCCTGAATAATAAATAATAAATAATAAATAATAAATAATAAATCTTAATTTTATTTGTATTCATCATAATTTTAAATATTCATTTTAATTATTTATTAGTTTATTTTTATATAATTATAAATTACAAAATAAATTATGAGGAATAAAAATATAATTTAAATAATTTATTTTTAAAAACAAAAATATAAACTTATAAAAAAAGAAAAATATTAAAAAAAATTATTTAGTTTATATATACTTTAATTATGAATAAATTTACATTTTGCAAATATATTTTAAATAATATCTATCTTATTAATAATAGTTTATTAATTTATTTATTGATCATTATTATAATATCTAGCAATGTGATTATTTATATTGATTTTAAATCACTTATATTTATTAATATTATTATAACTATATATTATATTTACATTTGAAAAAAATTTAAAAATTTTTACATTTTCAAAGGTTCTAACCTTCAAAAATTAGAAAAAAAAATAAAAATAAATTTTTTGTTATATCATTGTTTAAATAAAACTTATAGACCACTAATTGCCTAAACACTTAAATCTATATACTCCTAAACACAAAAGCCCATAAATACTTAAAACTATAAACTCGTAAACCTTAAATATAATTTAAATAATTTATTTTTCATCAAAAAAAAATATAAGCTGATAAAAAGAAGCAAAAACTAAAAAACAAAAATTATTATTTGGTAATAAATTTTACTTTGATTTTAAATAATTTTAGGTTTTGAAATTTTATTTTAATTTATATCTATCATATTAATAATAGCATATTAATTTATTTTTTGATAATTGATATCATATCTATCAATAAAATTATTTATATTTAGTTTATATTATATATAATTATAATGATTCTTATTACAAAATATTGTATTCACATTTTTAAAAAAATTTAAAATTATTATATTTTCAAAGTTTTTAACCTTTGAAAATGTGAGAAAATATCAAAAATAATTTTTTGTTATTTCATTGTTTAAATAAATCCTATAAACTACTAAATGCCTAAACACTTAAGTCAATAACTCTGAAATCTCGAAAACCCTAAATAGATAATCCTTTTAAATTGGTATACCCTAAATAATAAATCTCAATATTATTTTTTTCATTATAATTTAAAATATTTATTTTAATTATTTATTCATTTATTTTTATTAAATATTAATTAAAATATAAATTATGTGTTAGACAAATATAATTTATATAAATTATTTTTCATCAAAAAATATATATAACCTTATAAAAAAAATTTCGAAACAAAAATTTATTATATTGGAATATATTTTGCTTTCCTTCTGAATCATTTTAGGTTTTGTAATTATATTTTAATTGATATCTATCTTATTAATAATAGATTATTAATTTATTTTTTGATCATTATTAGAATATTTTTCAATAAAATTATTTATATTGAATTTATATGAAATAAATATATAATCATTATTATAAATAAATATTTAATTCACTATTAAAAATAATTTAAAAATTATTATATTTTGAAAGGTTATAACATTTGAAAATATCAAAACATAATATAAATAAATATTTTGTTATTTTAATATTTAAATAAAACTTATAAACAACTAAATGCATACACTGTAAAATCGGTAAACTTTTGAGCACCGTAATGCCTAAATACATGAACTATTAAACTGCAATATACTACTTAATAATTAAGAAATCTAATTTGTATTTCAATTTATTATTATTTTAAATATTCATTTTAATTATTTATAAGTTTATTTTATAGAAATATTTATTACGAAATAAATTATAAGTACGACAAATATAATTTAAATAATTTATTTTTAATCAAAAAAATTATATACACTTATAAAAGAAGTAAAATTTTAAAAATTAAAAATTATTATTTAGTAATATTTTTTACTTTAATTTTGAATCAATTTGGGTTTTGTAAATATTTTTTAATTAATATCTATCTTATTATTAATAGTTTATTAATTTAATTTTTGATCATTATTATAATATCTATCAATAAAATTGTTTATATTGAATTTATATGATATATAATTATTAATATTATTATAACTAAATATTATATTCACATTTCAAAAAATTTTAAATTTTATTATATTTTTAAAGGTTATGACCTATAAAAATGATAAAAAATTACAAATTTTTTTTGTTATTTTATTATTTAAGTAAAACTTATAAACCACTAAATGCCTAAAAACATAAATTGCTAAACTCCTAAATTACAAAACCTCAAAATACTTAAACATTTAAACTTGTATACATTAATAATAAATCATAAATTTCATTTTAATTTTTATTCAGTTTAATTTTATATTTTTATTATAATTATTATTAGTTTATTTTTATAGAAATATTAATTACAAAATAAAATTATTAGTTAAATAGATCTAATTTAATTTAAACCGGTATACCCTAAATAATAAATAATAAAACTCATTTTTTTTCATTATAATTTTAAATATTCTTTTTAATTATTTATTTGTATATTTTTATATAAATATTAATTACAAAATAAATTATGAGTTAAACAAATATTAGTTATATAAATTATTTTTCATCGAAAAAAAATAAAGATAAATTTTTAAAAACAAATTTCAAAACAAAAAATTATTATATAGTAATATATTTTGCTTAGCTTCTGAATCAATTTAAATATTTGTAATTATATTTTAAAAAATATATATCTTATTAATAATAGATTATTAATTTATTTTTTGATCATTATTAGAATATCTATCAATAAAATTATTTATATTGAATTTATATGATATATAAATATAATGATTATTATAACTAAATATTGAATTCAGATAAAATCAAAAAAAAATTATTTTATTATATAAATAAAAACTATAAACCACTAAATGCATAAAAACATAATTTGCTAAACTCCTAAACGACAAAACCCCTATATTAACAATTAATTAAACTGGTATACCATATATAATAAATCATAAATCTCATTTTAATTTGTATTCATTATATTCTTAAATATTCATTTTAATTATTTATTAGTTTATTTTTTAGAGAAATATAAATTGCAAAATAAATAAAGAGTGAGACAAATATAATTTTAATAATTTATTTTTAATCAAAAAATAAATATAAGCTTATAAAAACAAGTAAAAATTTAAAAACAAAAAATTATCATTTAAAAACAAGTAAATAATTTACTTTGATTTTGAATCATTATAGGTTTTGCATTTATATTTTAATTGTTATCAATCTTATTAATAAAAGTTTATTACTTTATTTTTTGATCATTATTATAATATCTTTCAATAAAATTACTTATATTGAATTTAAATGTCTTATAAATATTTAGATTATTATAACTAAATATTATATTTATATTTGAAAAAAATTTAAAATTATTATATTTTCAAAGGTTATAACCTTCAAAAATGATAAAAAATCACAAAAATAATTTTTTTATTATTTTATTATTTAAATAAAACTTATAACCCTCTAAATGCCTAATCATTTAAATATCTAGACTCCTTGACCCAAAACCACCTAAATACTTAAATCATTAAACCTATATAACCTAAATAATAAATAATAAATTTAATTTTTATTTGTATTCATTATAATTTTAAATATTCATTTTAATTATTTTTTAGTTTATTTTTATAGATATATTAATTACAAAATAAATAATGAGTGAGACATATAATTTAAATATATTATTTTTTATGAAAAAAATAAGCTTATAAAAATAAACAAAATTTCAAAATTTTAAAATTTTATTTAGTAATATAATTTACTTTGATTTTGAATTATTTTGGGTTCTACAAATATATTTTAATTAATATCTATCTTATTAAAAATAGTTTATTAATTTATTTTTTATCATCATAATAATATAAATTAATAAATTTTTTTATATTAAATTTACATCAAATATAATTATTAAGATTATTATAACTAAATATTGTATTCATATTTTAGAAAGATTAAAAAATTATTATATTTTCAAAGGTTATAACCTTTGAAAATCACGAAAATTCATAAAAATAAATTTTATGTTATTTCATTGATTAAATAAAACATATAAAAACCTAAATGTGCAAACATATAAATCAATAAACTTTTTAATCCAAAAACCATAAAAAACTTAAACCATTAAATAGGTATAACCTAAATAATATATCATATATCTCTTTTTTATTTGTATTCATTATAATTTTAAATATTCATTTTAATTATTTATCAATTTATTTTTATAGAAATATAAATTTCAAAATAAATTATTAGTGAGATATATATAATTAAAATAATTTATTTCTCATCAAAAAAATATATATGCTTATAAAATGAGGCAAAATTTTTAAAATAAAAAATTATTATTTAGTAATATATCTTATTTTGATTTTGAATCATTTTAGATTATACAATTATATTTTAATTTATATCATTCTTATTAATACTAGTTTATTAATTTTCTTTATTGATCATTATTATAATATATATTAATAAAATTATTTATATTTAGTTTACATTATATATAATTATTAAGATTATTATAACTATATATTATATTCACATTTAAAAAAATTTAAAATTATTATATTTTCAAAGGTTACAACTTTCAAAAATTAAAAAAATTCAAAAAATTAAATTTTTTGTTTTTTAATTCTTTAGATAATAACTATAAATCACTAAAGGTCTAAACACTTAAATAACTAAACTCCTAAACAAAAAGAGCCTAAATACTTAAACCATTAAACCGTATATCCTGAATAATAAATAATAAATCTCAATTTTATTTGTATTCATTATAATTTTCAATATTCATTTTAATTATTTATTAGTTTATTATTATAGAATTATAAATTATAAAATAAATTATGAGTAAGACAAATATAATTTAAATAATTTATTTTTAAAAACAAAAATATAAACTTATAAAAAAAGTAAAACATTAAATAAAATTATTATTTAGTAATATATTTTACTTTGATTTTGAATAAATTTAGATTTTGCAAATATATTTTGAATTATATCTATCTTATTAATAATAGTTTATTAAATTTTTTTTGATCATTATTATAATATCTAACAATGTAATTATTTATATTGAATTTAAATGACTTATAATTATTAAGACTATTAAAACTTAATATTATATTTACATTTGAAAAAAATTAATAAATTTCATATTTTCAAATGTTATAACATTTGAAAATGTAAAAAAATATCAAAAATAATTTTTTTGTTATTTCATTGTTTAAATAAAACCTATAAACCAATAAATCCCTAAACAGTTAAACTTCTAAACTCCTAAACACAAAAGCCCCTAAATACCTAAACCTTTAAACTAATAAACCTTAAATATAATTTAAATAATTTTTTGAAATATTAATTACAAAATAAATTATGAGTGATACAAATATAATTTAAATAATTTATTTTTTATCAAAAAAATATATAATCTTATAAAATGAGGCAAAAATTAAAAAACAAAAATTATTATTTAGTAATAAATTTACTTTGATTTTTAATCAATTTAGTTTTTGTAATTAAATTTTAATTTATATCTATCATATCAATAATAGTTTATTAATTTATTTTTTGATAATTTATATAATATCTATAAATAAAATTGTTTATACTTAGTTTATATTATATATTGTTATAATAATTATTTATTACTAAATACTGTATTCACATTTTTAAAAAATTTTAAAATTATTATATTTTCAAAGGATGTAATCTTTGAAAATTTGAAAAAATATAAGAAATAATTTATTTGTTATTTCATTGTTTAAATAAAACCTATAAACCACTAAATGCCTAAATACTTAAATGAATAACTTCTAAATCTCGAAATCCCTAAATACATAATTTTTTTAATCAGATAAATCCTTAATAATAAATAATAAATCTCATTTTTATTTTTTTAATTATAGTTTTAAATATTCATTTTAATTATTTATTTGTTTATTTTTATATAAATATTAATTACAAAATAAATTATGAGTTAGACACTCATAATTTATATAAATTATTTTTCATTAAAAAAATATAGATAAACTTAATAAAACAAAAAATTATTATATAATAATATAATTTGCTTTGCTTCTAAATCATTATTGTTTTTGTAATTATATTTTAATTGATATCTATCTTATTAATAATAGATTATTAATTTTTTTTGATCATTATTAGAATATTTATCAATAATATTGTTTATATTGAATTTATATGATATATAAATATAATGATTATTATAAATAAATATTGAATTCACATTCTAAAGAAATTTTAAAATTTTTATATTTTCAAAGATTATAAGCTTTGAAAATATGATAAAATAAAAAAAATATTTTTTTTGATATTTCATTGTTTAAATAAAACCTATAAACCACTAAATACCTAAACACTTAATTAAATAACTCCTAAATCTGTAAAACCCTTAATAATAAATAATAATCCTTTTAAACCTGTAACCCTAAATAATAAATAATAAATCTCAATACTATGTTTTTAATTATAATTTTAAATATTTATTTTAAATATTCATTTTAATTATTAATTTGTTTATTTTTATATAAATATTAATTACAAAATAATTTATGAGTTACACAAATATAATTTATGTAAATTATTTTTCATCAAAAAATTATAGATAAACTTAAAAAAAAAATTTCAAAACAAAAAAATATTGCATAGTAATATATTTTCTTTACTTCTAAATCATTATAGGTATTGTAATTATATTTTAATTGATATCTATCTTATTAATAATAGATTATTAATTATTTTTATTATCATTATAAGAATATTTATCAATAAAATTGTTTATATTGAATTTATATGAATTATATATATAATGATTATAATAACTAAATATTGAATTCACCTTTGAAAAAAATTTAAAAATTATTTTATTTTCAAAGGTTATAACATTTGAAAATATCGAAAAATAATAAAAATAAATTTTTTGTTTATTTATTTTTTAAATAAAACCTATAACCATTAAATGCATACACAGTTAAATCACTAAACTTTTAAACCTCGTAATGCCTAAATACATAAACCATTAAACCACTATATACTACTTAATAATTAATAAATCTAATTTTTATTTCTATTTTTTATAATTTTAAATATTTATTTTAATTATTTATTAGTTTATTTCTATTTAAATATTTATTACAAAATAAATTATGAATGCGTGAAATATAATTTAAATAATTTTTTTTAATCAATAAAAGTATTTACGCTTATATAATAATTAAAAATTTAAAAATTAAAAATTATTATTAAGTAATATATTTTACTTTAATTTTGAATCAATTTGGGTTTTTTAAATATTTTTTAATTAATATCTATCTTATTATTAATAGTTTATTAATTTAATTTTTGAATATTATTATAATATCTATCAATAAAAATGTTTAAATTGAATTTATATGGTATATAATTATTAAATGCCTAAAAACATAAATTTCTAAACTCTTAAATGACAAAACCTCTAAATACTTAAACAATTAAACTGGTATACATTATTAATAAATCATAAATTTCATTTTAATTTTTATTTAGTTTAATTTTAAATTTTTATTTTAATTATTTATAAGTTTATTTTATAAAAATATTAATTACAAAATAAATTATTAGTTAGACAGTTTATATTAATTATTTTTTTGCTTTTCTTCTGAATCATTTAAGGTTTTGTAAATATATTTTAATTGATATCTATCTTATTAATAATAGATTATTAATTTATTGTTTTGATATTATTAGAATATTTATCAATAAAAATGTTTATATTGAATTTATATGATATATAAATATAATGATTATTATGACTAAATATTATATTCACTTTGAAAAAAATTTGAAAATTATCATATTTTCAAAGGTTATAACCTTTGAAAATATGAAAAAATAAAAAAAAATATTTTTTTTATTATTTCATTATGTAAATAAAACCTATACACCACTAAATGCCTAAACAATTAAATGACTTAACTACAAAATGCCGATACCCCTATATAGATAATACTTTAAATTGGTTTACACTAAAAAATAATTAATAAATCTAAATTTTTATTTGTTTTCTTTATAATTTAAAAAAATCATTTTAATTGTTTAGTTTTTTATTTATATATATATATATATTAATTATTAAATAAATTATGAGTTAAAAATATAATTTATTAATATTATTTTTCATCAAAAAATAGATAAGCTTATAAAAATCATAAAAATTTAAAAACAAATAATTATTATTTAGTGATATATTTTGCTTTGCTTTTGAATCATTTTAGGTTATGATATTATATTTTAAGTAATATCAATCTTATACATAATAGATTTTTAATTTATTTTTTGATAATTATTAGAATATATATCAATAAAATTCTTTATATTGAATTTATATTATATATAATTATTATGATAATTATAAATAAATATTTATTCACTTTTCAAAAAATTGTAAATATTATTATATTTTTAAAGGTTATAACCTATGAAAATTATAACAGATTATAAAATTTTTTTTTGTTATTTTATTTTTTTATATTAAACCTATAAACCACTAAAACACTAAAAAATAAATCGCTAAACTCCTAAAGACAAAACCTCTAAATACTTAAACTATTAAACTGGTATACATTAATAATAAAATTAAATCTCATTTTAATTTTTATTCAGTATAATTTAAATTTTTATTTTAATTATTTATCAATTTATTTTTATAGTAATATTAATTACAAAATAAATTATTAGTGAGACGGATCTAATTAAAATTAAACCGGTATACCTAAATAATAATTAAAAAAAAATAAATCTCATTTTTTTTATTATAATTTTAAATATTCATTTTAATTATTTATTTGTTTATTTATATATAAATATTAATTACAAAATAAATTTAGTTAGACAAAAATAATTTATATAAATTATTTTGCATCAAAAAAATATAGAAAAACTTATTAAAAGAAAAAAAAATTCAGAAACAAAAATTATTATATACTAATATATTTTTCTTTGCTTCTGAATCATTTTAAGTTTCATAATTATATGTTAATTAATATCTATATTATTATTAATGGATTATTAATTTATTTTTTGATTATTATCAGAATATTTATCAATAAAATTGTTTATATTTAATTTATATAATATATAAATATAATGATTAGTAAAACTAAATATTGTATTCACATTTGAAAAAAATTTAAAAATTATTATATTTTCAAATGTTATAACCTTTGAAAATATCAAAAAATAATAAAAATAAATTTTTTATTATTTTATTTTTTTAATAAAACCTATAAACCACTAAATGCATACACAGTTAAATCAGTAAACTACTAAACCTCATAATGCCTAAATACATAAACCATTTAACCACTATATACTACTTAATAATTAATAAATCTAATTTTTATTTCTATTTATTATAATTTTAATTTAATTTTAATTATTTATTAGTTTATTTTTATAGAAATATTTATTACAAATTAAATAATGAGAGCGTCATATATATTTTAATTAATTTATTTTTAATAAAAAAAATATGTTCTTATAAAAGAAGTAAAAATTTAAAAATTAAAAATTATTATCAAGTAATATCTTTTACTTTAATCCTCAATCAATTTGGGTTTTGTAAATATTTTTTAATCAATATCAATCTTTTTATTAATAGTTTATTATTTTAAATTTTCATCATTATTATATTATCTATAAAAAAATTGTTTATATTGAATTTTTATTATAGATAATTATTAATATTATTATTACTAAATATTGTATTCACATTTCAAAAAATTTTAAATATCATTATATTTTCTAAGGTTATAACCTAAGAAAAAGATGAAAAAATTACAAATTTTTTTTTGTTATTTTATTGTTTAAATAAAACCTATAAACCACTAAATGCCTAAAAACATATTTTTCCTAAACTCCTAAATGACAAAACCTTTAAATACTTAAACTATTAAACAAGTGTACATTAATAAAAAATCATAAATCTCAATTTAATTTTTATTAAGTATAAATTTTAATTATTTATCAGTTTATTTTTATAAAAATAGTAATTACAAAATAAATTATTAGTGAGACAGATCTAATTTAAATAATTTATTTTTCATAAAAAAAATATATCCTTATAAAGAGAGGCAAAATTTTGAAAACAAAAATTTATAATTTAGTAATATATTTTTATTTTGAATCATTTTATATTTTGCAATTATATTTTAATTTATATCTAACTTATTAATAATAGATTATTAATTTATTTTTTGATCATTATTAGAATATTTATCAATAAAACTATTTTATATTTAATTTATTTGATAATTATTATTACTAAATAGTGTATTCACTTTTTAAAAAAAATTTAAAATTATTATATTTTCAAAGATTATCACCTTTGAACATGTGAAAAAACAAAAAAAAATATTTTTTTTATTATATCATTGTTTAAATAAACCTATAAATCACTAAATGTTTAAACCCTTAAATCACTAAACTACAAAATCCCTATACCCCTATATACATAATCGTTTAAACGGGTTGACCCTAAATAATAATAAATAAATCTCATTTTTATATATTTTCATTATAATTTAAAAAATTCATTTTGATTGTTTAGGTTTATATATATATATATGTGTGTGTGTGTGTGTGTGTGTGTGTGTGTGTGTGTGTGTAGTTATATATATATATTAATTATAAAATAAATTATGAGTTAAAAATATAATTTATAAAAATTAATTTTCATCAAAAAATAGATAAGATTATAAAAAGAATAAAAATTTAAAAACAAATAATTAATATTAAGTAATATATTTTGCTTTGCTTTTGAATCATTTTAGGTTTTGATATTATATTTTAAGTAATATCAATCTTATTCATAATAGATTTTTAATTTATTTTATCATAATTAATAGAATATCTATCAATAAAATTGTTTATATTGAATTTATATGATATATAATTATTATGATTATTATAAATAAATATTTATTCACTTTTGAAAAAAATTTAAAAATTATTATATTTTCAAACGTTATAACCTTTGAAAATATCAAAAGATAATAAAAATAATTTTTTTTAAATTTTTTTCTTAAATAAATCTTATAATCCACTAAATGCATACACAGTTAAATTAGTAAACTCCTAAACCCCGTAATGCCTAAATAGATAAACCATTAAACAGCTATATACTACTTAATAATTAATAAATCTAATTTTTATTTTTATTTATTATAATTTTAAATATTCATTTTAATTATTTATTAGTTTATTTTTATAGAAATATATATTACAAAATAAAGTATGAGTGCGACAAATATAATTTAATTTATTTATTTTTAATAAAAAAAATATACGGTTCTAAAAGAAATAAAAATTTAAAAATTAAAAATTATTATCTAGTAATATATTTTACTTTAATTTTGAAACAATTTGGGTTTTGTAAATATTTTTTAATTAATATATATCTTATTATTAATAATTTATTTATTTAATTTTTGATCATTATTATATTGTCTGACAATAAAATTGTTTATATTGAATTTATATGATATATAATTATTAATATTAGTATAACTAAATATTGTATTCATATTTTAAAAAATTGTAAATATTATTATATTTTTAAAGGTTATAACCTATGAAAATGATAACAGATTATAGAAAATTTTTTTTGTTATTTAATTTTTTTATATAAAACCTATAAACCACTAAAAGCCTAAAAACATAAATCGTTAAACTTCTAATGACAAAAGCTCTAAATACTTAACTATTAAACTAGTATACATTAATAATAAATCTTAAATCTCATTTTAATTTATATTCAGTATAATTTTAAATTTTTATTTTAATTATTTATCAGTTTATTTTTATAGAAATATTAATTACTAAATAAATTATTAGTGAGTTGGATCTAATTTAAATTAAACATTATCCCTAAATAATTAATAATAAATAATAAATATCATTTTTATTTCATTATAATTTTAAATATTCATTTTAATTATTTATTTGTTTATTTATATATAAATATTAATTACATAATAAATTATTAGTTAGACAAATATAATTTATATAAATTATTTTTCATTAAAAAAATATAGATAAACTTATTAAAAGAAGAAAAAATTCAAAAACAAAAAATCATTATATATTAATAAAATTTTCTTTGCTTCTGAATCATTTTAAGTTTTGTAATTATATTTTAATTAATATCTATCTTATTATTAATGGATTATTAATTTATTTTTTGATTATTATTAGAATATTTATCAATAAAATTGTTTATATTGAATTTATATAATATTTAAATATAATGATTAGTATAACTAAAGATTGTTTTCACATTTGAAAAAAATTTAAAAATTATTATATTTTCAAAGATAATAATCTTTGAAAATATAAAAAAAAATAAAATTAAATTTTTTATTATTTTATTTTTTAAATAAAACCTATAAACCACTAAATGCTATGGGTACACATGGAACAGGACGGAATGGGGATTACAAATCTCCAGTCCCTTCTCACAGTTCAGATATTTTTTTTGAAGATCCTGACCCGTCCCATAGGTTGAAAAAATTGGGACTGGATAGGACGTAGATCGGGGATATTGGGTCGGAGAAAATGGTTCCCGGATGGAATGAAGTTTGGAAATTTTTTTCAAATTATTTTCTTAAAACTGGCCAAGTTAGTTCATGTCGAAACCTCCTACTGTACTATTTATCATTCCTTAGTTATGTATCTCTCAAAATAAAATTGGGCCTATTTTGTTTTATCAAATAGGCTGAGTTCCATTACCTTGTCAAAAGCTTTGATGTGCAGAAAAGGATAGAAATGTTAAATAGAACGGGACCGAGTTATGTGCTTAATTTGGTTCTTTGTTTTGTCACAAGTTTGATTTGTTCAGCCGAGTGAAAGTTAACCATAAAAGCAATACTACATTTTTTAAACAATTACTTACAATATTAAAGGAATAGCTAAAGATGACCACACACATCGGTAGCATCAATTACTACTTAAGTAATTACTAAAATTAGGCCGCTTAATATAACAAAAAAATACAACTAATAACAACAATGATAATAATCATTTCAAAGGTCCGTCCCGAAATAGCAACGAAAATCCAAACCCAATTAATTATCTCTTCTACAACTCCTCCCTTTTCTTCCTCCACTATAGAAGGACAACCAAGGATGAAACCATGCTAATCATGTAGACATAAATTTCTAAGACGAAAGTGTAATAAAAAAATAAAATATTACCTTATAAAATTTAATACACCCATTCCAAATTATATGGCCAACTATAGTTGGAAGAATATTTGGATCTTGAAACCCCTCTGAAAATTGTAATTGAACCATATTTTTATTAAATTGAATGAATAAAATCGAATTTACAAGATTTGTATACTAACCTGATTCATTATCATCAATGTCTTGAACTAATTCTTCAATTTCAATAGGTTTGTTTGAGCGTCTCAACCAATCTTGTAGACATATGAGAACTTCAGCTGTAATAAGTGTTAAAGAACTCTTAAATTTATATAAAGTTCTTCCCCCAGTGCTAAATGTAGATTCGTATGCAATAGTAGATGCTTGGATAGCAAATAGATCCCTTGCTACATTTGCCAAAGAAGGATACCTAACCTCATTTACTTTCCACCAGTTTAGAAGATCAAAATCAATTCTATTATTTTTAAGTTTGTCCTCCAACTACCTATCCACCTCTTCCAAAGCTGCAACATCTTGTTGTTTCTCCAATTCAACAGAAAAAAAATCATCAACATAAGTATCACTACCATCAAAGAAAATATCATTTTTCTTCAACACAGTAGAAGAGAAATCATCTTCTTTTGATTCATCTTCATTTAAATCTTTATGATCATCTATCATCTCATTTAAAGCATTTATAACCTTTTTCACCAAATTTTTTGCCAATTCCTCTCCATAATGCTTAGTGTACTTAACCTTGAGATATTTGAGCTTATATCTATGATCCAACAACTTGCTACAAAAAGCATAATATTTGTTGACTGAAGAGAACCCCAATATTTGTTGAATTTATTCCTCAATTTCATACTCATTTCAGACACCATTGTATCTCTACTATTTTCACAAAGCTCAAGTTTTTTTTAAAATTTGAATAACCTCAGGAAAATAAACACCAGAGGTAGAATATTATGAGCCAGAAAATTTACAAGTTACCTCATAAAAAGTTTTAAAGAAACGAGCCAAAATTATGGCGTTTGTTCAGTCTATCTCAGTTGGAATGTTTGAACCAAACTTTTTCAAAAACCTTTTGTCTTTGTCCTCCAGCTTATCAAAATCTTTTTGATATTTTATATCAGTTTGTAGCATCAAATAAGTTGAATTCCATCTAGTAGGACAATCTAATTGCAATGAAGATCCATATGTCAAGTTTGCTTCTTCAACACATAACTTAAACATATCTAATCTTTTAGGACTGCTTCTCGCATATTTCACCACTCCTCTAATTTTTTGAATAGCACCCTCAACTACTGCAATGCCATCTCTGACAATTAAGTTTAGGACATGAGCACAACATCTCATATGAAAATGCTCGCCTCTCAAAGGTACAACACTTTTTTTTACAAGCCTTTTTTTCAATTGTTCAACTACAACATCATTATTTGATGATTTGTCAACAGTAATGAACTTCAACTTTCTAAAACCCCATTCATTCATGCAAAACTCAATAGCATTTCTAATATTAACTCTAGAATGACTTTTAATTACACAAAAGTTCAAAAGCCTTTTATGCATATTCCAATGAGAATCAATGAAATGAACAGCCAAACATATATAATACAAATTTTGAATGCAAGTCCAAGTGTCGGTAGTCAATGAAACTCTACAACAATGAGATGATATGCTATCAAATAATTTCTTCCTTTCGTTCACAAACAAAGAAAAACAATCCCTCTAAATAGAGTGCCTAGATGGAATTTTAAATTGAGGCACACTAACTTCACAAAACTCATTAAACTCATCCCTCTCAACAAAACAAAAAAACAATTCATCTTTTATGATCATTTTCACAAAAGCCTCCCTAAATAGTTGTTGATCAAATTGCCAACAAGTTAATTTTTTATCCTCTGAACTAGTACCTTTAGTGAAACTCAACAAAGATTGTGACTTTATTTACCTTTGTGAGCTTCTATTATTTCTTTTTTGTGTGGAAATTTCCAACAAGTCTTTCTCAAGTATTTCCAAAATCCCTAAGTACCTTGATTACTTTTTGCCAAGTATTATATCCTACACCATATACAAGCTGCCCAACCAGTTTAATTTCCCTCTTAATCAACTAATATCTCATAAGTTTGCCAAACAACAGACTTATACCTTTTATGAGCTTGAGGTTCATATGTACCTTGACTTTCTTTTACAATTGGAATTGAAGAACTTAGTTTAACAATAGGAGGCTTCGTGAAAGGATGATAATTGGATTTACAAGTACTTTGATCATTTGATATGTGATCATCTTCAATTTATTATATTTTTCATTTACCGCTGGATTGTGCCATCTGCAATTCCATTAATTAATATGATATGTTAAGCATAAATACATATAAATATTTCAAACAAGCAAGCTCGATAAAAGTGACTATAACACAATTAGCCCACTCATTCGGCCCAACCACAACACCACAACCAATACTCAACAAAACTGATTGAGACACATAATTATAATAATTAATCACTCAATTCTCGTCAGAAAAACAAACTAAAAGGTTGGTGGCATTTGAGACATGGTGGAGGCAACCAGAAGTGCGACGGACAAGGGCTGGGCCTAACTGAACACGGTTGGAATGGCGTGAGGCGGCCTGGAACTCATCAGAACAATGATAGGTGCGTCGGAATTGGATGGGCAGTAGCAGAATTGGTGGCATCTTCATGTTATATATATATATATATATTCCTAGTTCTTATCGGTTTTTTAGGACGGGAGGGTTCTCGGGATGGATATTGCTTAAGATCCGGAACCATTCCAAAAGAAAAAATACGTGATAGAATGGGACGGGAAAAGTCAAAGTCAACAGATTTTATTAGTCCCGATTCTTTCGAGACAAGACTTTGTGTCGGGTCACGAATCTACGAATCCCATGAGCAGCCCTACTAAATGTATATAGAGTTAAATTAGTAAACTCCTAAACCCCGTAATGCCTAATTACATAAACCATTAAACCTCTAAATACTACTTAATAATTAATAAATGTAATTTTTATTGCTATTTATTATATTTTTAAATATTCATTTTAATTATTTATTAGTGTATTTATTTAGAAATATTTATTACAAAATAAATTATGAGTAATACAAATATAATTTAAATAATATATTATTTATCTAATAAAAATATACACTTATAAAAGAAATAAAAATTTAAAAATTAAATATTATTATCCAGTAATATATTTTACTTTAATTTTGATTCAATTTGGGTTTTATAAATATTTTATAATTAATATCTATCTTTTTATTAATAGTTTATTAATTTAATTTTTATCATTATTATATTATCTATCAATAAAATTATTTATATATAATTTATATGATATATAATTATTAATATTATCATAACTAAATATTGTATTAACATTTCAAAAAATTGTAAATATTATTATATTTTCAAAGGTTATAACCTATGAAAATGATAATGAATTATAGAAATTTTTTTTGTTATTTTATTTTTTTATATAAAACCGATAAACCACTAAAAGCCTAAAAATATAATTCACTAAACTCCTAATGACAAAACCTCTAAATACTTAAACTATTAAACTGGTATACATTAATAATAAATAATAAACAATAAATCTCATTTTAATTTTTATTCAGTAAAATTTTAAATTTTTATTTTAATTATTTATCAATTTATTTTATAGAAATATTAATTACAAAAGAAATTATTAGTGAGACATATCTAATTTAAATTAAATTGGTATCCCTAAATAATAAATAATAAATCTCATTTTTTTTCATTATAATTTTAAATATTCATTTTAATTATTTATTTGTTTATTTATATATAAATATTAATTATAAAATAAATTGAGCTAGACAAATATAATTTATATAAATTATTTTTTATCAAAAAATTACTAATAAACAATTTAAAAGAAAAAAAAATTTAAAAAAAATTATTATATAGTAATATATTTTGTTTTTCTTCTGAATCATTTTAGGTTTTGTAATTATATTTTTATTGATAGCTATCTTATTAATAATAGATTATTAATTTATTTTTTGATCATTATTAAAATATTTATCAATAAAATTGTTTATATTGAATTTATATGATATAAAAATATAATGATTATTATAACTAAAAATTGTATTCACATTTAAAAAAAATTTTAAAATTATTATATTTTCAAAGGTTATAACCTTTGAAAATATCAAAAAATAATAAAAATAAATTTATTATTATTATATTTTTTTAATAAAACCTATAAACCACTAAATGTATACACGGGTTAATTAGTAAACTCCTAAACCTCATAATGCCTTAATACATAAACCATTAAACCGCTATATACTACTTAATAATTAATAAATCTAATTTTTATTTCTATTTATTATAATTTTAAATATTCATTTTAATTATTTATTAGTTTATTTTTATAGAAATATTTATTACAAATTAAATTATGAGTGTGACATATATATTTTAATTAATTTATTTTTAATCAGAAAAAATATATGATTATAAAAGAAGTAAAAATTTAAAATTTAAAAATTATTATCTATTAATAAATTTTACTTTAATTTTGAATCAATTTGGGTTTTGTAAATATTTTTAATTAATATCAATCTTTTTATTAATAGTTTATTAATTTAAATTTTGATCATTATTATATTATATATCAATAAAATTGCATATATTGAATTTATATCATATTAATTATTAATATTATTATAACTAAATATTGTATTCATATTTCAAAAAATTTTAAATATTATTATATTTTCAAAGGTTATAACCTATGAAAATTAAAAAAAATTACAATTTTTTTTGTTATTTTATTGTTTAAATAAAACCTATAAACCACTAAATGCCTAAAAACATAAATTGCTAAAGTCCTAAACGACAAAACCTCTAAATACTTAAACCATTAAACATGTGTACATTAATAAAAAATCATAAATCACAATTTAATTTTTATTAAGTATAATTTTAAATTTTTATTCTAATTATTTTAAGTTTATTTTTATAGAAATATTAATTACAAAATAAATATTTAGTGAGACACATCTAATTTAAATAATTTAATTTTCATAAAAAAATATATATATCCTTATAAAAATAGGCAAAATTTTTTTAAAAAAATTATTATTTAGTAATATATTTTATTTTTATTTTGAATCATTTAAGATTTTGCAATTATATTTTAATTTATATCATTCTTATTAATAATAGTTTATTAATTTTTTATTGATCATTATTATAAAATCTATTAATAAAATTATTTATATTTAGTTAACATTATATATATTTATTAAGATTATTATTACTGAATATTATATTCACATTTAAAAAAATAAAAAAATTTTATATTTTCAAAGGTTATAACAATCAAAAATTAAAAAAAATCATAAAATTTAATTTTTTTTTTCATTCTATAAATAAAAACTATAAATCACTAAAGTCCTAAACACTTAAATCACTAAACACCAAAACACCTAAATACTTAAACCATTAAACTAGTATATCTTGAATAATAAATAATAAATCTCAATTTTATTTGTATTCATTATAATTTTAAATATTCATTTTAATTATATATTAGTTTATTTTTATAGGATTATAAATTAAAAATAAATTATGAGGATGACAAATATAATTTAAATAATTTACTCTTAATAACAAAAAATATAAACTTATAAAAATAAGCAAAAGATCAAAGAATGTATTATTTTTTAATATATTTTACTATGATTGTGAATAAATTTACGTTTTACAAATATATTTAAAATAATATCTATCTTATTAATAATAGTTTATTAATTTATTTTTTGATCATTAATATAATATATTTCAATATAATTATTTATATTAAATTTACATGATATATAATTATTAAAATTATCATAACTAAATACAGTATTAACATATAAAAAAAATTGAAAAATTGTTATATTTTCAAATTTTATAAACTTAAAAAAGGAGAAAAAATAACAAAAATAAATTTTGTGTTATATCATTGTTTAAATAAAACTTATAAACCATTAAATACCTAAATAGATAAATATCTAAACTTATAAACCTCGAAGCCCCTAAATACTTAAACCTTTTAACTCGTAAACCTTAAATATAATTTAAATAATTGATATAAATATTAATTACAAAATAAATTATGAGTGATACATATATAATTTAAATAATATGCTAGATATTAATTTATATCTAGCATATTAATAATAGTTTATTAATTTATTTTTTAAATATTGATATAATATCTATCAATAAAATTGTTTATATTTAGTTTATATTATATATAGTTATAATATTTATTATTACTAAATATTGTATTCACATTTATAAAAAATTTTAAAATTATTATATTTTCAAATGTTATAACCTATGAAAATTTGAAAAAATATCAAAAATAATTTTTTTGTTATTTCATGGTTTAAATAAAAGCTATAAACCATTAAATGTCTAAATTCTTAAATTAATAATTTCTAAATCTCGAAAACCCTAAATAGATAAAATTTTTAAACATGTATATCATAAATAATAAATAATAAATGTCATTTTTATTGTTTTCATTATAATTTTAAATATTCATTTTAATTATTTATTTGTTAATTTTTATATAAATAGTAATTACCAAATAAATTATAAGATATAGAAATATAATTTATATAAATTATTTTTAACAAAAAAATATAGATAAACTTAATAAAAGAAGAAAAAATAAAAATAAAAAAATATTATATAGTAATATATTTTGCTTTGTTTCTGAATCATTTTAGGTTGTGTAATTACATTTTAATTAAAATCTAACTTATTAATAATAGATTATTTATTTATATTTTTTGATCATTATTAAAATATTTATCAAAAAAAATGTTTATATTGAATTTATATGAAATATAAATTTAATAATTATTATAACTAAAGATTATATTCACTTTTGAAAAAAGTTTTAAAATTATTATATTTTCAAAGGTTATAACCTTTGAAAATATCAAAAAATAACAATAATAAATTTTTTGTTATTTTATTTTTTAAATAAAACATATAAACCACTAAATGCATATATAGTTAAATCAGTAAACTTTTAAAAACATAAACCATTAAACCACTATATACTACTTAATAATTAATAAATCTAATTTTTATTTTATTTATTATAATTTTAAATATGTATTTTATTATTTATTAGTTTATTTTTAGAAAATATTTATTCAAAAATAAATTTTTAGTGTGACAAATATAATTTAAATAATTTATTTTAATCAAAAAAATATAGACCCTTATAAAGAATTAAAAATATAAAAATTAAAATTATTATTCAGTAATATTTTTTTTTAATCTTGAATCGATTTCGGTATTGTAAATATTTTTTAATTAATATGTATTTTATTATTAATAGTTTATTAATTTAATTTTTGATCATTATTATATTATCTATCAATAAAATTATTTATATTGAATTTATATGGTATATAATTATTAATATTAAAATAACTAAATATTGTATTCACATTTCAAAAAATTTTAAATATTATTATATTTTCAAAGGTTATAGCCTATGAAAATGAGAAAAAATTACAATTTTTTTTTGTTATTTATTGTTTTAATAAAACCTACAAACCACTTAATGCCTAAAAACATAAATTGTAAACTCCAAAACGACAAAACCTCTAAATACTTAAACCATTAAACACGTGTACATTAATAAATAATCATAAATCTCAATTTAATTTTTATTAAGTATAATTTTAAATTTTTATTTAATTATTTATCAGTTTATTTTTATAGAATATTAATTACAAAATAAATTATTAGTGAGACAGATCTATTTTAAATAATTTATTTTATATAAAAAAATAAATATGCTTATAAAAGAGGCAAATTTTAAAAACAAAAATTTATTATTTATTAATATATTTTATTTATTTTTTGAATCATTTTAGATTTTGCAATTATATTTTAATTTATATGATTATTATTAATAATAGTTTTAATTTTTTTTATCATTATTATAATATGTATTAATAAAATATTAATATTGAGTTTACATTATATTATAATTATATTCACATTTAAAAAAAATTTAAAATTATTATATTTTCAAAGGTTATAAACCTTTAAAAATTTAAAAAAAATCAAAAAATTAAATTTTTTTTTTGTCATTCTTTAAATAAAAACTATAATCACTGAAGGCCCTAAACACTTAAATCACTAAACCCCAAAATACCTAAATACTTAAACCATTAAACTAGTATATCTTGAATAAAATAATAAATATCAATTTATTTTTGTATTCATTATAGATTTAAATATTCATTTTAATTATTTATAAGTTTATTTTTATAGAATTATAAATTAAAAATAAATTATGAGGAAAAATATAATTTAAATAATTTACTTTAATGAAAAAATATTAACTTATAAAAAGAAGCAAAACATCTAATAAATTATTATTTAGTAATTTATTTATTTTGATTTTGAATAAATTTACATTTTGCAAATTATTTTAAATATATCTATCTATTACTAATAGTTTGTTAATTTATTTTTTGAACATTAATATAAAATCAATCAATATAATTGTTTATATTGATTTAACATGATATATAATTATTAAGATTATCATAACTAAATATAGTATTCACATATAAAAAAAATTTAAAAATTATTATATTTTCAAAGGTTATAACATTCAAAATGATAAAAAATAACAAAAATAAATTTTTTGTTATATAATTGTTTAAATTAAACTTATAAACCATTAAATGCCTAAATACATAAATCTCTAAGCTCCTAAACCTCGATGCCCCTAAATAAATAAACCTTTAAACTCGTAAACCTTAAATATAATTTAAATAATTTATATAAATATTAATTACAAAATAAATTTTGAGTGAAAAATTTAATTTAAATAATATATTTTTCATCAAAAAAATATATAAGCTCATAAAATGATGCAAAAACAAAAAATAATTATTATTTAGTAATAAATTTATCTTTGATTTTGAATCATTTTGGCTTTTTAATTATGTTTTAATTTATATCAATCATATTAATAATAGTTTATTAATTTATTTTTGATAATTGATATAATATCTATCAATAAAATTGTTTATATATAGTTGATATTATATATAGTAATAATTATCATTACTAAATATTGTATAAACATTTTTAAAAAACTTTAAAATTATTATATTTTCAAATGTTATAACTTTTGA
>JAREIK010014596.1:0-24899 GCA_029783825.1 Sapria himalayana
TTTTTTAAAAAAAATAGAGAAACTTTTTAAAGGAAAAAAAATTTTCAAAACAGAAAATTATTATATTGTAATATATTTTGCTTTGCTTCTGAATCATTTTAGGTTTTGTAATTATATTTTTATTCATATCTATCTTATTAATAATAGATTATTAATTTATTTTTTGATCTTTATTAGAATATTTATCAATAAAATTTTTTATATTGAATTTAGATGATATATAATTATAAAGATTAGTATAACTAAATATTAAATTTACATTTTAAAATAATTTAAAAATTATTATATTTTTAAAGGTTATCAGCTTTGAAAATGAGATAAAATCACAAAAATAAATTTTTTGTTATTTTATCGTTTATATAAAACCTATAAACTACTAAATGCCTAAACGCTTAAATCATTAAACTCCTAAACCCCAAAACCTAAATACCCTTAAATACTTAAACATTATAACAATCTTTAAAGGTTTAAGTATTTATAAATAATATATAAATATCTATCAATAAATATTAGTTTATTAATTGATTTTTTGATCATTATTATATTTATATTTATATTTAGTTTATTAATATCTATCAATAAAATTGGTTATTTTTAATTTACATTATATATAATTATTAAATTTATTATAACTAAATATTGTAGTCACATTTGAAAAAAATTTAAAAATTATTATATTTATAAAGGTTATAACCTTCAAAATTGAAAAAAATATTGAAAATTAATTTTTTTGTTATTTCATTATTTAAATAAACCATATAAACTACTAAATGCCTAAACACTTAAATCACTACTCTCCTAAACTCCTAAATACATAAACCATTAAACCGGTATATCCTAAATAATTAATCATAAATCTCATTTTTATTTGTATTCATTATAATTTTAATATTCATTTTAATTATTTATTAGTTTATTTTTATAGAAATATTAATTACAAAATAAAATTATGAATGAGACAAATATAATTTAAATAATTTATCTTCATCAAAAAAATTTATAAGCTTATAAAATGAATTAAAATTTTAAAATTAATAATATTTATTTAGTAATATATTTTACATTGATTTTGAATCATTTTAGGTTTTGCAAATATATTTTAATTAATATATATCTTATTAATAATAGTTTATTAATCTATTTTATGATCAGTATTAAAATATCGATCAATAAAATTATTTATATTGAATTTACATAATATTTAATTCTTATGATTATTATAATTAAATATTGTATTAACATTTGAAAAAAAATTAAAAATTATAAAATTTTCGATGGTTATAACCTTGAAAATGAGAAAAAATCATAAAAATAATTTTTTTGTTATTTAATTATTTAAATAAAAGCTATAAACCACAAAATACGTAAATACTTAAATTACTAAACTCCTAAACCCTGATACTGCTGGACCACACACACATAGCTATAGACCACAGTACACACGTGCACATATTCTTGTCCATTTTGGTGTAGCATTTAGAGGGGCCAGCAAGTCATGGAAGCAGCCAGAATTATGGGCCACCAATTTATAGAGGGACCAACTAGCAAGCCAGGATGATAACATTCAGACAACTGACGAGACCGAGCAAAGTGATTGGGAGTAAACCCAGGAGTAGCTAGGAGTGGGTCCCTCTAGCCCTATCAGGCAGCATAGAGGTCCACCCAACCATCGCCCGATAGGAGTAGCGGGTAATCCATGATTAATTGGAGAGCCGGAAAAATTCGAAGCATCACCAAGCAGGGGCAGTAAGCAATGGAGTCCAGACCAGCCCCACGGGAGCGAAAGATTCAAACTTGTAGTTTATGTTTGTAGTCTTTTTTGTATTTTGGACTTTGTATGCACCATGTACTTGTAGAGATAGATCATGACACACACACACACACACACACACACACACAATCTTGTCTGTTCTCTATGTAGCATGCATTGGGAGCAACTGGACCCATGAGTATCTGTAAGGGGGGGCCTACAAATGCATTTTGTAAATACACATTAGGCATGCTACTCTCCCGGGAATAGAAGACCGATCTTTATAGCATTTTATAATTTTACTTGTATTCTAGCTCGGTTGTACGCGTAGATAATTAGACTAAGAGATGGACATCATCACACATGCACACCGATGCATGCATTTTTTTTGATATTTTGTCGCTGCAACATACAGCCACTTCTTGGAGCTCGAGTAGGAAACATTCGAACCCAAGAGATACTCTTTTGAAGATAATTTGAGCAAAAGAATGTGGAATTTAGAGGTGAGAATGAATCAACAAAGTGTCGTAGATATGGACTTATGGATTTATGGGTATTCAGTTTTACATGTATTCCATTGCATAGCAACGACATAGGCAAAAGCTTGATGCTACATGTCAAGCACATGCACAATCTTATATTTGCATAGTTTTAATATGGTGCATCATTCAGGTTCCTCCAAAAGGCTTGACAAATCTGAATGGAAAGGACGCAATGAGCATAATGACTCAATGCCAACACTGAAGTCCGTGAATGCCAGGTGATTTTAGTTTTATTCATCTGCTTGGAATTATTAGGCATTATGTTTTTTTATGTATTTTATGCATAGAATCATTAAGGTGCATAGGATTTGGTTGGCTGGCCTAAATTAGTCAGCTTTTTAGTCTCTTGTAAGTTGTGTGCCTAAATGATAAATAAATTGTGTATTTTCCATAAAAAAAAATAATAATAAACCCTAAACTTTAAATCCTAAACCTTAAACAATAAACTATAACCCTAATCCATAAACCCTAAATCCTAAATCTCATGTTTTGTACTTTTATAATTAAATGACTAAGTGTTAAATTTAAATTGAAATTCACAACTTTTAGAAATGTCATAGATTTATATTTTTGTATATGTAACACAAAGTCATGACTCAAGGGGAGAGTTATGGATTCAGTCCGTTTATTGCTTTAGATTATTGTAGCATTAGCAATGGTCATGTTTGTATATTTTGTCTCTAGAACACAAAATCATATCGATGAGAATATGCCATAACTTGTGTCTCTCTGTTGAACATATTGTTATGGCACTAAGAATGATCATGAATACTTATTTAATCATTATAATACTGGGAAACAGTATTGGAAATGACCATAGCTTGTGCATTTTATCTTTATATTGCAAAGTCATTACACTAGGAATCATTGTAACTTTGGACATTCCTCAAGAGCAAAAGTCATGACACTAGAAATTGTTAAAGCTTGAGTACTACTCTTTATAACTTTCTATAGATAAAATTTTTGGGATTGAAAATATCACTATAGCTTTTTCCTTTGATTTGTGACCTCGAGTGTCAATATGCAAGAATAATATTTTGAGCTATGATTAAAACCTTTTATATATTTCAATATGATTCATTTACACCTTTTTGGTTATTCTGAGCTTGTATACATAACTCATTTAATATAAAAAGAAAAAATTATACTTTTCATATCCATGAAGATATTAAAAAAAGGCTTAGACATGCCAATAAAATAAATTTTTTGATTCTTGATTGAAAGAGAGCCCATACTTCTTGCCCTGCTCAAACCACCCTGGGGCTTGTTTGTTCTAATAGGCTACAAGGTGGTTATTTTTTTAGAGGTGAACAATGTTTTTAATAAATTGCTTTGAGTGTGTGCATGAGAGATATTTTAGAAGAAATTATAATAATCAATATAAATAGCATCCCCAACAACTAGCTATTTCAACAGATAGGGGTACAACTTTGGTTTGGTCTGTTAGCGTACATGAGTCAAATTACCTTTGATAGCCCAGTGATTCAACATCAAATATGATGAAACATAATAGAGATAAAATAAAAGCTCCTATTATTTTTGTTAGAGCCTTAGCAATCATTCTAGAGTTTAGAGAGAAACAAAATAAATTATTTTAATTATTCAGTATAATTTTAATTTTTATTTTAATTATTATCCGTTTATTTTTATAGGAAATATTAATTATAAAATAAATTATTAGTAAGACAGATCTAATTTAAATTAGATCGTTATATCCTAAATAATAAAGAATAAATCTCATTTTTTTTCATTTTAATTTTATATATTCAAATTTAATTATTTATTTGTTTATTTTTATATAAATATTAATTACAAAATAAATTATGAGTTACACAGATATAATTTATAAAAATTATTTTTAATCAAAATAATATAGATAAACTATTTAAAAGAAAAAAAAATTTCAAAACAAAAAATTATTATATAGTAATATATTTTGCTTTGCTTCTTAATCATTTTAGGTTTTGTAAATATATTTTAATTGATATCTATCTTATTAATAATAGATTATTAAGTTATTTTTTCATCATTATTAGAATATTTATCAATAAAAATGTTTATATTGAATTTATATTATATATAAATATAATGATTATTATGACTAAATATTGTATTCACTTTTGAAAATTATTTGAAAATTATTTTAAAATTATTATATTTTCAATGGATATAACCTTTGAAAATGTGAAAAAATAAAAAAAAATATTTTTTGTTATTTCATTTTTTAAATAAAAACTATAGATTATAAAATGCTTACTTACTTAAATCAATATGCTCATAAATGTAAAACCCCCTAAATACATAAACCTTTTAACAGCTCTATACTACTTAATAAATAATAAATTTCATTTTTATTTCTATTTATAATAATTTTAAATATTAATTTTAATTATTTATAGATTAATTTTTTAGAAAAATTAATTACATATAAATTTCGAATAAGAGAAATATTAATTAAATAATTTATTTTATTAAAAAAAATATAAGATTATAAAAAGAAGGAAATTTTTAAAAATTAAATATTATTATTTAGTAATATATTTAGATTCGATTTTGAATCATTTTGTGTTATGTAAATATATTTTAATTAATATTAATATTATTAATAATAGTTTATTAATTTAATTTTTGAACATTATTATAATATCTATCATTAAAATTATTTATATTGAATTTATACGATATATAATTAGTAAGATTAATATAATTATACAAGGTATTAACATTTCAAAAAATTTTAAAAATTATTTTATTTTCAAAGGTTATAACCTTTGAAAATCAGAAAAAATCAAAAATAGAATTATAAATTTTTATTATTTAAATAAAACCTATAAGCCACTAATTAATCAAACCATTAAACCAGGGTACCATGTATAATAAATCATAAATCTCATTTTAATTTGTATTCATTATAATTTTAATTATTCATTTTAATTATTTATTAATTTATTTTTTATAGAAATATCAATCACAAAATAAATAATGAGTTAGACAAATATAATTTTAATAATTTATTTTTAATCAAAAAAACATAAGCTTATATAAAGAAGTAAAAATTTAAAATCAAAAAATTATTATTTAGTAATATATTTTACTTTGATTTTGAATCATTATATATAGGTTTTGCAATTATATTTTAATTCCAATCAATCTTATTAATAATAGTTTATTAATTTATTATTTGATTATTTTTATAATATCGAACAATAAAATTACTTATATTCAATTAAAATGTATAATAATTATTAAGCTATTATAAGTAAATATTATATTTATATTTGAAAAAAAATTTAAAATTATTATATTTTCAAAGGTTATAACCTTCAAAAATGATAGAAAATAACAAAAATAATTTTTTATTATTTTATTATTTAAATAAAACTTATAAACCACTAAATGACTAACATTTAAATCTCTAGACTCCTAAACCAGAAAATCCTTTAAATACTTAAACCATTAACCCTATATAACATAAATAATAAATAATAAATCTAATTTTTATTTGTATTCATTATAATTTTAAATATTCATTTTAATTATTTTTTAGTTTATTATTATAGAAATATTAATTACAAAATAAATTATTAGTGCGACATATATTATTTAAATAATTTATTTTTCATCAAAAAAATTGGTTATAAAAAGAGCACAATTTTAAAAATAAAAAATTATTTTTTAATAATATATCTTATTTTGATTTTGAATCATTTTAGATTTTACAATTATATTTTAATTTATATAATTCTTATAAATACAAGTTTATTAATTTATTTATTGATCATTATTATAATATCTATTAATTAAATTATTTATATTGAGTTTACATTATATATAATTATTAAGATTATTATAACTAAATATTATATTCAATTTAAAAAAAAATTAAAATTATTATATTTTCAAAGGTTACAACCTTCAAAAATTAAATAAAATCAAAAAAATAAATTTTTTGTTTTTTCATTCTTTAAATAAAAACTATAAATCACTAAAGGTCTAAACAATTAAATCACGAAACTCCTAAACCACAAAACACCTAAATAATTAAACCATTAAACTGGTATATCCTGAATAATAAATAATAAATCTCAATTTTATTTGTATTCATTATAATTTTAAATATTCATTTTTATATTTAGTAGTTTATTATTATAGATTTATAAATTACAAAATAAATTATGATTAAGACAAATAAAATTTAAATAATTTATTTTTAATAAGTAAAATATAAACTTATAAAAAAAGCAAAACATTAAAAAAAATTATTATTTAGTAATATATTTTACTTTGATTTGAATAAATTTAGATTTTGCAAATACTTTTTAAATAATAACTATTTTATTAATAATAGTTTATTAATTTATTTTTTGATAATAATTATAATATCTAACAATATAATAATTTATATTGAATTTAAAAGAATTATAATTATGAAAATTATTATAAAGAAATATTATATTTACATTTAAAAAATTTAAAAATTATTATATTTTCAAATTATATAATCTTCTAAAATAAGAAAAAATAATAAAAATAAATTTTTTGATATATCATTGTTTAAATAAAACTTATAAACCACTAAATGCCTAAACACTTAAACATCTAAACTCCTAAACACAAAAGCCCCTAAATACTTAAACTTTTAAACTCGTAAACCTTAAATATAATTTAAATAATTTATTTAAATATTAATCACAAAATAAATTATGAGTGATACAAATATAATTTAAATAATTTATATTTCATCAAAAAAATATATAAGCTTATAAAAAGAAGCAAAAACTAAAAAACAAAAATTTTATTTAGTAATAAATTTTACTTAGATTTTGTATAATTTTAGGTTTTACAATTATATTTTTATTTATATCCATCATAATAATAATAACATATTAATTTATTTTTTGATAATTATTATTTTATCTATCAAAAAAATTGTTTATATTTAGTTTATATTATATATAATTATAATGAATATTATTACTAAATATTGTATTGACATTTTTAAAAAATTTTAAAATTATTATATTGTCAAAGGTTATTACCTTTGAAAATGTGAAAAAATATCAAAAATAATTTTTTTATTATTTCATTGTTTAAACAAAACCAATAAACCACTAAATGCCTAAAAACATAAATTGCTAAATTCCTAAACGAAAAAACCTCTAAATACTTAAAATATTAAACTTGTATACATTAATAATAATTAATAAATATCATTTTAATTTTTATTCAGTATAATTATATATTTTTATTTTAATTATTTATCAATTTATTTTTATTGAAATATTAATTACAAAATAAATTATTATTGAGACAAATATAATTTAAATTAAACTGGTATACCCTAAATAATAAAGAATAAATCTCATTTTTTTTCATTATAATTTTAAATATTCATTTTAATTATTTATTTGTTTATTTTTATATAAATATAAATTAAAAAATAAATTATGAGTTAGACAAATATAATTTATATAAATTATTTTTCATCAAACAAATATAGATAAACTAATTAAAAGAATAAAAATTCAAAAACAAAAAATTATTATATAATAATATAATTTGCTTGCTTCTAAATCATTATAGGTTTTGTAATTATATTTTAATTGATATCTATCTTATTAATAATAGATTATTAATTTATTTTTTGATCATTATTAGAATATTTATCAATAATATTGTTTGTATTGAATTTAGATGATATATAAATATAATGATTATTATTACTAAATATTGTATTCACATTTAAAAAAAATTTAAAAATTTTTATATTTTCAAAGGTTATAACCTTTGAAAATATAAAAAAATAATAAAAATAAATATTTTGTTATTTTAATTTTTAAATACAACCTATAAACTGCTAAATGCATACACAGTTAAATCAGTAAACTCCTAAAGCCCGTAATGCCTAAATACATAAACCATTCAACCACTATATACTACTTAATAATTAAGAAATCTAATTTTTATTTCAATTTATTATAATTTTAAATATTCATTTTAATTATTTATTAGTTTATTTTTATATAAATTTTTATGACAAAATAAATTATGAGTGCGACAAATATTATTTAAATAATTTATTTATAATAAAAAAAAATATAAACGCTTATAAAATAAGTAAAAATTTAAAAATTAAAAATTATTAATCAATAATATTTTTTAGTTTAATTTTGAATCAATTTGAGTTTTGTAAAAATTTTTAATTAATATCTATCTTATTATTAATAGTTTATTAATTTAATTTTTGATCATTATTATAATATCTATCAATAAAAATTAGATTTATTAATTATTAAGTAGTATATAGAAGTTTAATGGTTTATGTATTTAGGCATTACAAGGTTTAGAAGTTTACTGATTTAACTATGTATGAATTTAGTGGTTTATAGTTTTTATTTAAAAAATAAAATAAAAAAAATTATTTTTATCATTTTTTGATTTTTTCAAAAGTTATAACCATTGAAAATACAATAATTTTTAAATTTTTTTCAAAATGTGAATAAATATTTATTTATAATAAACATAATAATTATTTATCATATAAATTCAATATAAACAATTTTATTGATAGATATTCTAATAATTATCAAAAAATAAATTAAAAATCTATTATCAATAACATTGATATTACTTAAAAAATAATATCAAAACTTAAAATGATTCAAAAGCAAAGCAAAATATATAACTTAATAATAATAATTTTTCTTAAATTTTTATTCTTTTTATAAGCTTATCTATTTTTTGATGAAAAATAATTTTTATAAATTATATTTTTAACTTATAATTTATTTTATAATTAATATATATATATATATATATATATATATATAAAACTAAAGAATCAATATACATTTTTTAAATTATAATGAAAACAAATAAAAATGAGATTTATTAATTATTATTTAGGGTATACTAGTTTAAAGGATTATCTAAATAGGGGGGTATTAGGATTTTGTAGTTTAGTGATTAATGTGTTTAAGCATTTAGTTATTTATAGGTTTAATTTAAACAATAAAATAAAAAAAATATTTTTTTTTATTTTTTAACATGTTAAAAGGTTATAATCTTTGAAAATATAATAATTTTAAATTTTTTTTCAAAAGTGAATATATTCTTTAGTTATAATAATTATTAAATATATATATAACATAAATTCAATATAAACATTTTTATTGATAAATATTATAATAATGATAAAAAAAATAATTTAATAATCTATTATTAATAAGTTAAATATCAATTAAAATATAATTGTAAAACCTAAAATGATTGAGAAACAAACCAAAATATATTACTATATAATAATTTTTGTTTTTAGTTTTTTTCTTATTTTAATTAGTTTATCTATATTTTTTTGTTGAAAAATTATTTATATAAATTATATTTGTATAACTTATACTTTATTTTGTAATTAATATTTATATAAAAATAAACAAATAAATAATTAAAATGAATATTTAAAATTATAATGAAAAAAAAAATAAGATTTATTATTTATTATTTAGACTATACCGGTTTAATTCAATTTATATCTGTCTCACTAATAATTATTTTTCTAATTAATATTTCTATAAAAATAAACTGATAAATAATTAAAATAAAAATTTAAAATTATACATAATAAAAATTAAATTGAGATTTATAATTTTTTATAAATATATACCAATTTAATGGTTTAAGTATTTAAAGGTTTTGTCGTTTAGGAGTTTAGCAATTTATGTTTTTAGGCATTTAGTGGTTTATAGGTTTTATTTAAATAATGAAATAACAACAAAATTATTTTTGATAATTTTACAAATTTTCAAAAGTTATAACATTTGAAAATATAATAATTTTAAAATTTTTTAAAAATGTTTATACAATATTTAGTAATGATAATTATTATAACTATATATAATATCAACTATATATAAACAATTTTATTGATAGATATTATATCAATTATCAAAAAATAAATTAATAAACTATTATTAATATGCTAGATATAAATTAATATCTAGCATATTATTTAAATTATATATGTATCACTCATAATTTATTTTGTAATTAATATTTCTATCAATTATTTAAATTATATGTAAGGTTTACAATTTAAAAGGTTTAAGTATTTAGGGGCTTTGGGGTTTAGGAGTTTAGATATTTATTTATTTAGGTATTTAATGGTTTATAAGTTTTATTTAAACAATGATATAACAAAAAATTTATTTTTGTTATTTTTTCTCATTTTTTAAGTTTATAAACTTTGAAAATATAACAATTTTTAAATTTTTTTTATATGTGAATATTGTATTTAGTTATGATAATCTTAATAATTATATATCATGTAAATTTAATATAAATAATTATATTGAATTATATTATATTAATGATCAAAAAATAAATTAATAAACTATTATTAATAAGATAGATATTATTTTAAATATATTTGTAAAACGTAAATTTATTCAAAATCATAGTAAAATATATTAAAAAATAATAATTTATTTGATTATTTGCTTATTTTTATAAGTTTATATTTTTTGTTATTAAAAGTAAATTATTTAAATTATATTTGTCATGCTCATAATTTATTTTTAATTTATAATCCTATAAAAATAAACTAATAAATAATTAAAATGAATATTTAAAATTATAATGAATACAAATAAAATTGAGATTTATAATTTATTATTGAGAATATACTAGTTTAATGGTTTAAGTATTTAGGTGTTTTGGGGTTTAGTGATTTAAGTGTTTAGGACTTTGGTGATTTATAGTTTTTATTTAACGAATGAAAAAAAAATAAAATTTTCTGATTTTTTTTAATTTTTGAAGGTTATAACCTTTGAAAATATAAAAATTTTTAATTTTTTTAAATGGCAATATAATATTCAGTAATAATAATTATAATAAATATATATAATGTAAACTCAATATAAATAATTTTATTAATAGATATTATAATAATGATCAAAAAAAATTAATAAACTATTATTAATAAGAATGATATAAATTAAAATATAATTGCAAAATCTAAAATAATTCAAAATAAAAATAAAATATGTTACTAAATAATAATTTTTTTAAAAAAAGTTTGCCTCTTTTTATAAGGATATATATTTTTTTTATGAAAAATAAATTATTAAAATTAGATGTGTCTCACTAAATATTTATTTTGTAATTAATATTTCTATAAAAATAAACTTATAAATAATTAAATTAAAAATTTAAAATTATACTTAAAAAAAATTAAATTGTGATTTATGATTTTTTTATTAATGTACACATGTTTAATGGTTTAAGTATTTAGAGGTTTTGACGTTTAGGAGTTTAGCAATTTATATCTTTTGGTATTTAGTGGTTTATAGGTTTTATTTAAAAATAAAATAACAAAAAAAAATTTGTAATTTTTTTTCATTTTCATAGGTAATAAACTTTGATAATATAATAATATTTAAAATTTTTTGAAATATGAATATAATATTTAGTTATAATAATATTAATAATTAATATGATATAAATTCAATATATACAATTTTATTGATAGAAAATATAATAATGATCAAAATTTAAATTAATAAACTATTAATAAAAAGATTGATATTAATTAAAAATATTTACAAAACCCAAATTGATTCAAAATTAAAGTAAAATTTATTACTGGATAATAATTTTTAATTTTTAAATTTTTACTTCTTTTATAATCATATATTTTTTTGATTATAAATAAATTAATTAAAATATATATGTCACACTCATAATTTAATTTTAATAAATATTTCTATAAAAATAAACTAATAAATAATTAAAATGAATATTTAAAATTATAATAAATAGAAATAAAAATTAGATTTATTAATTATTAAGTAGTATATAGCGGTTTAATGTTTTATGTATTAAGGCATTATGAGGTTTAGGAGTTTACTGATTTAACCGTGTATGCATTTAGTGGTTTATAGGTTTTATTAAAAAAATATAATAATAAAAAATTTATTTTTATTATTTTTTGATATTTTCAAAGGTTATAACCTTTGAAAATATAATAATTTTTAAATTTTTTTAAATGTGAATACAATTTTTAGTTATAATAATCATTATATTTATATATCATATAAATTCAATATAAACAATTTTATTGATAAATATTTTAATAATGATCAAATAATAAATTAATAATATATTATTAATAAGATAGCTATCAATTAAAATATAATTACAAAACCTAAAATGATTTAGAAGAAAAGCAAAATATATTACTATATAATAATTTTTTTTTATTTTTTTTTTCTTTTAAAATGTTTATCAGTAATTTTTTGATGAAAAATAATTTATATAAATTATATTTGTCTAGCTCAATTTATTTTGTAATTAATATATATATATATAAATAAACAAATAAATAATTAAAATGAATATTTAAAATTATAATAAAAAAAAAATTAGATTTATTATTTATTATTTAGGGATACCAGTTTAATTTAAATTAGATCTGTCTCATTAATAATTTATTTTGTAATTAATATTTCTATAAAATAAATTGATAAATAATTAAAATCAAAATTTAAAATTATACTGAATAAAAATTAAAATGAGATTTATTCTTTATTATTTATTATTAATGTATACCAGTTTAATAGTTTAAGAATTTTGAGGTTTTGTCGTTAGGAGTTTAGTGATTTATGTTTTTAGTCTTTTAGTGGTTTATAGGTTATATATACAATATTTAGTTATGATAATATTAATAATTATATATCATATAAATTAAATATAAATAATTTTATTGATAGATAATATAATAATGATAAAAATTATATTAATAAACTATTAATAAAATAATAAATATTAATTATAAAATATTTAAAAAACCTAAATTAATTCAAAATTAAAGTAATATATATATTACTGGATAATAATATTTAATTTTTAAATTTTTACTTCTTTTATAAGTGAATATTTTTATTAGATAAATAATATATTATTTAAATTATATTTGTCCCACTCATAATTTATTTTGTAATAAATATTTCTAAATAAATACACTAATAAATAATTAAAATGAATATTTAAAAATATAATAAATAGCAATAAAAAATAGATTTATTAATTATTAAGTAGTATTTAGAGGTTTAATGGTTTATTTAATTAGGCATTACGGGGTTTAGGAGTTTACTAATTTAACTTTATATTCATTTAGTAGGGCTACTCACGGGACTCGTAGATTCGCGACCGGACCCAAAGTCTTGTCCCGAAAGAATCAGGACTGATAAAATCTATTGACTTTGACTTTTCCCGTCTCGGTCTCTCACGTATTTTTTCTTTTGGGATGGTTTTGGATCTTAAGCAATATCTATCGCGAGAACCGTCCCGTCCTAAAAAACTGATACTAGAACTAGGAATATATATATATATATAACATGAAGATGCCACCAATTCTGCTACTGCTCATCCAATTCCGACGCACCTAATGCTGTTCCGATGAGTTCCAGGCCGCCTCAAGCCGTTCCAACCATGTTCAGTTATGCTCAGCCCTTGTTCGTCGCACTTATGGTTGCCTCCACCGTGTCTTAAATGCCACCAGCCTTTTAGTTTGTTTTTCTTATGAGAATTGAGTGATTAATTATTATTATTATGTGTCTCAGTCAGTTTTGTTGAGTATTGGTAGTGGTGTTGTGGTTGAGCCGGATGAGTGCGCTGAATCTGTTATAGTCACTTTTGTAGAGCTTGCTTGTTTGATATATTTATATGTATTTATGCTTTACATATCATATTAATTAATGGCAATGCAGATGGCACAATCCAGCGGTAAATGAAAAATATAATAATTTGAAGATGATCACATATCAAATGATCAAAGTACTTGTAAATCTAATTATCATCCTTTCACGAAGCCTCCTATTGTTACACTAAGTTCTTCAATTCTAATTGTAAAAGAAAGTCAAGGTACATATGAACCTCAAGCTCATAAAAGGTATAAGTCTATTTTTTGGCAAACTTATGAGATATTAGTTGATTTGGGAAATGAAACTGGTTGTGCAGCTTGTATATGGTGTAGGAAAGAATACTTGGCAAAAACTAATCAAGGTACTTTGGGTTTTTGGAAATACTTGAGAAAGACTTTCTAGGAAATTTCCACACAAAAAAGAAATAATAGAAGCTCACAAAGGTAAATACAAGTCACAATCTTTGTTGAGTTTCACTAAAGGTACTAGTTTAGAGGATAAAAAATTAACTTGTTGGCAATTTGATCAACTTTTTAGGGAGGCTTTTGTGAAAATGATCATAAAAGATGAATTGCCTTTTTGTTTTGTTGAGAGTGATGAGTTTAATGAGATTTGTGAAGTTAGTGTGCCTCAATTTAAAATTCCATCTAGGCACTCTATACTGATTGTTTTTCTTTGTTTGTGAAAGAAAAGAAGAAATTATTTGATAGCATATCATCTCTTTGTTGTAGAGTTTCATTGACTACCGACACTTGGACTAGCATTCAAAATTTGTATAATATATGTTTGAGTGTTCATTTTATTGGTTCTCAAAGGAATATGCATAAAAGGTTTTTGAACTTTTGTGTAATTAAAAGTCATTCTAAAGTTAATATTAGAAATGTTATTGAGTTTTGCTTGAATGAATGGGGTTTGAGAAAGTTGAAGTTCATTAATGTTGACAATGCATCAAATAATGATGTTGCAGTTGAACAATTGAAAAAAGGCTTGTGAAGAAAAGTGTTATACCTTTGAGAGGCGAGCATTTTCATATGATATGTTATGCTCATATCCTAAACTTAATTATCAGAGATGGCATTGCAGTAGTTGAGGGTGCTATTCAAAAAATTAGAGGAGTGGTGAAATATACTAGAAGCAGTCCTAAAAGATTAGATATGTTTAAGTTATGTGTTGAAGAAGCAAACTTGACATATGGATCTTCATTGCAATTTGATTCTCCTAAAAGATGGAATTCAACTAATTTGTTGCTACAAACTGATATAAAATAGCCAAAAGATTTTGATAAGTTAGAGGACAAAGACAAAAGGTTTTTGAAAAAATTTGGTTCAAACATTCCAACTGAGATTGACTGAACAAATGCCATAATTTTGGCTCGTTTCTTGAAAACTTTTTATGAGAACTTGTAAATTTTTTGGCTCATAATATTCTACCTCTGGTGTTTAATTTCCTGAGGTTATTCGAATTTTTAAAAAAAATTGAGCTTTGTGAAAATAGTAGAGATACAATGGTGTCTGAAATGGGTATGAAAATGAGGCATAAATTCAACAAATATTGGGGTTCTCTTCAGTCAACAAAAATTATGCTTTTTGTAGCAGTTGTGTTGGATCCTAGATATAAGCTCAAATATCTCAAGGTTAAGTACACTTAGCATTATGGATAGGAATTGGAAAAAAATTTGGTGAAAAAGGTTATAAATGCTTTAAATGAGATGATGGATGATTATAAAGATTTAAATGAAGATGAATCAAAAGAAGATGATTTCTCTTCTACTGTGTTGAAGAAAAATGATAATTTCTTTGATGGTAGTGATACTTATGTTGATGATTTTTTTGTTGAATTGGAGAAACAACAAGAAGTTGCAGCTTTGGAAGAGGTGGATAGGTAGTTGGAGGACAAACTTGAAAATAATATAATTGATTTTGATCTTCTAAACTGGTGGAAGGTTAATGAGGTTAGGTATCCTTCTTTGGCAAATGTAGCAAGGGATGTATTTGCTATCCAAGCATCTACTGTTGCCTACGGATCTACATTTAGCACTTGGGGGAGAACTTTAGATAAATTTAAAAGTTCTTTAACACCTATTACATCTGAAGTTCTCATATGTCTACAAGATTGGTTGAGACACTCAAACAAACCTATTGAAATTGAAGAATTAGTTCAAGACCTTGATAATGAATCAGGTTAGTATACAAATCTTGTAAATTTTATTTTATTTATCTAATTTAATAAAAATATGGTTCAATTACAATCTTCAGAGGGGTCTCAAGATCCAAATATTCTTCCAACTATTGTTGGCCAACTAATTTGGAATGGGTGTATTAAATTTTACAAGGTAATATTTTATTTTTTTATTACTCTTTCATCTTAGAAATTTGTGTCTACATGATTAACACAGTTTCATCCTTGGTTGTCCTTCTACAGTGGAGGAAAAAAAAGGGAGGAGTTGTAGAAGAGATAATTAATTGGGTTTGGATTTTCGTTGCTGTTCCGGGACGAACCTTTGAAATGATTAATATCATTGTTGTTATTAGTTGTATTTCTTTTGTTATATTAAGCTGCCTAATTTTAGCAATTACTTAAGTAGTAATTGATGCTACCAATGTGTGTGGTCATCTTTAGCTATTCCTTTAATATTGTAAGTAATTGTTAAAAAAATGTAGTATTGCTATTATGGTTAACCTTCACTCGGCTGAACAAAGCCAACTTGTGACAAAACAAAGAACCAAATTAAGCACACAACTCGGTCCCGTTCTATTTAACATTTCTATCCTTTTCTGCACATCAAAGCTTTTGACAAGGTATTGGAACTCTTTTGTGGTATTCAGCCTATTTGACAAAACAAAATAGGCCCAATTTGAGTTTGAGAGATACATAACTAAGGAATTATAAATAGTATAATAAAAGGTTTCGACATGAACTAACTTAGCCAGTTTGAAGAAAATAATTTGAAAAAAATGTCCGAACTCCGTTCCATCCCGAAACCATTTTCTCCTACCCAATATCCCCGATCTACGTCCCGTCCAATCCCAATATTTTCAACCTATGAGACGGGTCAGGATCTTCAAAAAAAAAATATCCGTACTGTGGGAAGGGACTGGAGATTTGTAATCCCCATTCCGTCCCGTTCCATGTGCACCCCTAGCATTTAGTGGTTTATACGTTTTATTTAAAAAATAAAATAATAAAAAATTTAATTTTATTATTTTTGATATTTTCAAAGTTTATACCCTTTGAAAATATAATAAATTTTAAATTTTTATCAAATGTTAATACAATCTTTAGTTATACTAATCATTATATTTAAATATTATATAAATTAAATATAAACAATTTTATTGATAAATATTCTAATAATAATCAAAAAATAAATTAATAATCCATTAATAATAAGATAGATATTAATTAAAATATAATTACAAAACTTAAAATGATTCAGAAGCAAAGAAAATTTTATTACTATATAATAATTTTTTGTTTTTGAATTTTTTCTTCTTTTAATAAGTTTATCTATATTTTTTTATGAAAAATAATTTATATAAATTATATTTGTCTAACTCATAATTTATTATGTAATTAATATTTATATATAAATAAACAAATAAATAATTAAAATGAATATTTAAAATTATAATGAAATAAAAATGAGATTTATTATTTATTATTTATTATTTAGAGATACCGGTTTAATTTAAATTAGATCCATCTCACTAATAATTTATTTAGTAATTAATATTTCTATAAAAATAAACTGATAAATAATTAAAATAAAAATTTAAAATTATACTGAATATAAATTAAAATGAGATTTATGATTTATTATTAATGTATACTTGTTAAATAGTTAAGTATTTACAGGTTTTGTCGTTAGAAGTTTAACGATTTATGTTTTTAGGCTTTTAGTGGTTAATAGGTTTTATTTTAAAAAATTAAATAACAATAAAAATTTTTATAATTAGTTATCATTTTCATAGGTTATAACCTTTGAAAATATAATAATATTTACAATTTTTTGAAATGTGAAAACAATATTTAGTTTTAATAATTTTAATAATTATATATCATATAAATTAAATATATACAATTTTATTGATAGATAATATAATAATGATCAAAAATTAAATTAATAAACTATTAATAAAAAGATAGATATTAATTAAAAAATATTTAGAAAACCTAAATTGATTCAAAATTAAAGTAAAATATATTACTGGATAAAAATTTTTAATTTTTAAATTTTTACTTCTTATATAAGCGTATATATTTATTTTATTAAAAAATAAATTAATTATATTATATTTGTCGCACTCATACTTTATTTTGTAATAAATATTTCTATAAAAATAAACTAATAAATAATTAAAAAGAATATTTAAAATTATAATAAATAGAAATAAAAATTAGATTTATTAATTATTAAGTAGTATATAGCAGTTTAATGGTTTATGTATTTAGGGATTACGTGGTTTAGGAGTTTACTGATTTAACTGTGTATGCATTTAGTGGATTATAGGATTTATTTAACAAAAAAATTTAAAAAAATTATTTTTATTATTTTTAGATATTTTCAAAGGTTATAACATTTGAAAATATAATAATTTTTAAATTTTTTTCAAAAGTGAATAAATATTTATTTATAATAATCATAAAAATTATATATCATATAAATTCAATATAAACAATTTTATTGATAGATATTCTATTAATTATGATAAAATAAATTAAAAATCTATTATGAATAAGATTGGTATTACTTAAAATATAATATCAAAACCTAAAATGATTCAAAAGCAAAGCAAAATATATTAGTTAATATTAATTATTTGTTTTTAAATTTTTATTCTTTTTATAAGCTTATCTATTTTTTGATGAAAAATAATTTTTATAAATTATATTTTTAACTCTTAATTTATTTTATAATATATATATACCTAAACAATCAAAATGAATTTTTTAAATTATATTGAAAATATATAAAAATGAGATTTATTAATTATTATTTAGGTTCAACCCGTTTAAATGATTATCTATATAGGGGTATCAGGAATTTGTAGTTTAGTGATTTAAGTGTTTAGGCATTTAGTGAATAATAGGTTTTATTTAAACAATGAAATAATAAAAAAAATATTTTTTTTTTGTTTTTTCACATGTTCAAAGGTTATAATCTTTGAAAATATAATAATTTTAAAATTTTTTTAAAAAGTGAATACACTATTTAGTAATAATAATTATTAAATCTATATATCAAATAAATTAAATATAAAATATTTTTATTGATAAATATTCTAATAATGATCAAAAAATATATTAATAATCTATTATTAATAAGTTAGATATAAATTAAAATATAATTGCAAAATATAAAATGATTCAAAATAAAAATAAAATATATTACTAAATTATAAATTTTTGTTTTTAAAATTTAGCGTCTTTTTATAAGGATATATATTTTTATTAATGAAAAATAAATTAATTAAATTAGATTTGTCTCACTAATAATTTATTTTGTAATTACTATTTCTATAAAAATAAACTAATAAATAATTAAAATAAAAATTAAATTGAGATTTATGATTTTTTATTAATGTACACATGTTTAATAGTTTAAGTATTTAAAGGTTTTGTCGTTTAGAAGTTTAGGAATTTATGTTTTTAGGCATTTAGTGGTTTATAGGTTTTATTTAAACAATAAAATAACAAAAAAAAAATTTGTAATTTTTTCTCATTTTCATAGGTTATAACCTTAAAAAATATAATGATATTTAAAATTTTGTGAAATGTGGATACAATATTTAGTAATAATAATATTAATAATTATATATCATATAAATTCAATATAAACAATTTTTTGATAGATAATATAATAATGATCAAAATTTAAAATAATAAACTATTAATAAAAAGATTGATATTGTTAAAAAAATATTTACAAAACCCAAAATTGATTCAGAATTAAAATAAAAGATATTACTTGATAATAATTTTAAATTTTTAAATTTTTACTTCTTTTATAAGCATATATTTTTTTTATTAAAAATAAATTAATTAAAATATATATGATGCTCTCATAATTTAATTTGTAATAAATATTTCTATAAAAATAAACTAATAAATAATTAAAATTAATTTTTAAAATTATAATAAATAGAAATAAAAATTAGATTTATTAATTATTAAGTAGTATATAGCGGTTAAATGGTTTATGTATTTAGGCATTATGAGGTTTAGTAGTTTACTGATTTAACTGTGTATGCATTTAGTGGTTTATAGGTTTTATTAAAAAAATAAAAAAATAAAAAAATTATTTTTATTATTTTTTGATATTTTCAAAGGTTATAACATTTGAAAATATAATAATCTTTAAATTTTTTTCAAATTTGAATACAATATTTAGTTATACTAATCATTATATTTATATATTATATAAATTCAATATAAATAATTTTATTGATAAATATTCTGATAATAATCAAAAATAAATTAATAATCCATTAATAATAAGATAGATATTAATTAACATATAATTATAAAACTTAAAATGATTCACAAGCAAACAAAGATATATTACTATATAATAATTTTTTGTTTCTGAATTTTTTTTTCTTTTAATAAGTTTATCTATATTTTTTTGATGAAAAATAATTTATATAAATTATATTTCTCTAACTCATAATTTATTTTGTAATTAATATTTATATATAAATAAACAAATAAATAATTAAAATGAATATTTAATATTATAATAAAAAAATGAGATTTATTTTTTTTAATTATTATTTAGGTATACAGGTTTAATTTAAATTAGATCTGTCTCACTAATAATTTATTTTGTAATTAATATTACTATAAAAATAAACTGATAAATAATTAAAATAAAAATTTAAAATTATACTGAATAAAAATTAAAATGAGATTTAATTTTATTATTAATGTATACCAGTTAAATAGTTTAATTATTTAGAGGTTTTGTCGTTAGAAGTTTAGCGATTTATGTTTTTAGGCTTTTAATGGTTTATAGGTTTAATATAAAAAAATAAAATAACAAAAAAAATTTTTATAATTTGTAATAATTTTCATAGGTTATAACCTTTGAAAATATAATAATTTTTACAATTTTTTGAAAAGTGAATAAATATTTATTTATAATAATCATAATAATTAAATATAATATAAATTCAATATAATGAATTTTATTGATAGATATTCTAATAATTATCAAAAAATAAATTAAAAATCTATTATGTATAAGATTGATATTAGTTAAAATATAATATCAAAACCTAAAATGATTCAAAAGCAAAGCAAAATATATCACTAAATAATAATTATTAGTTTTTAAATTTTTATGATTTTTATGATTTTTATGATTTTTATGATTTTTATAAGCTTATCTATTTTTTGATGAAAAATATTTTTAATAAATTATATTTTTAACTCATAATTTATTTAATAATAAATATATATATATAAATTAAAAACTAAACAATTAAAATGGTTTTTTTTAATTATAATGAAAACAAATATAAATTAATTTATTAATTATTATTTAGTGTATACCGATTTAAAGTATTATCTATATAGGGGTATCGGTATTTTGTAGTTTCGTCATTTAATGGTTTAGGCATTTAGTGGTGTATAGGTTTTATTTAAATAATGAAATAATAATAAAAAATATTTTTTTTTATTTTTTCATATTTTCAAAGGTTATAACCTTTGAAAATATGATAATTTTAAAATTTTTTTCAAAGTGAATATAATATTTAGTCATAATAATCATTATATTTATATATCATATAAATTCAATATAAACATTTTTATTGATAAATTTTCTAATAATGTTCAAATAATAAATTAATAATCTATTATTAATAAGATAGATAACAATTAAAATATAATTACAAAACCTTAAATGATTCAGATGAAAAGCAATAAAATAATTAATATAAACTGTCTAACTAATAATTTATTTTGTAATTAATATTTTTATAAAATAAACTTATAAATAATTAAAATAAAAATTTAAAATTAAACTAAATAAAAATTAAAATGAATTTTATGATTTATTATTAATGTATGCCAGGTTAATTGTTTAAGTATTTAAAGGTTTTGTCATTTAATAGTTTAGCAATTTATGTTTTTAGGCATTTAGTGGTTTATAGGTTTTATTTAAACAATAAAATAAAAAAAATATTGTAATTTTTTCTAATTTTCATAGGTCATAACCTATGAAAATATAATAATATTTAAACTTTTTTGAAATGTGAATACAATATTTAGTTATAATACTATTAATAATTATATATCATATAAATTCAAACTAAACATTTTTATTGATAGATATTATAATAATGTTCAAAAATTAAATTAATAAACTATTAATAATAACATAGATATTAATTAAAAAATATTTACAAAACTCAAATTGATTCAAAATTAAAGTAAATATCTTACTTAATAATAATTTTTAATTTTTAAATTTTTACATATTATATAAGCGTAAATACTTTTATTGATTAAAAAAAACTATTTAAATTATATTTCTCACATTCATACTTTATTTTGTAATAAATATTTATATAGAAATAAACTAATAAATAATGAAAATAAATATTTAAAATTATAAAAAAATAGAAATAAAAATTAGATTTATTAATTATTAAGTAGTATATAGTGGTTTAATGGTTTATGTATTTAGGCATTATGAGGTTTAGGAGTTTAGTGATTTAACTGTGTATGCATTTAGTGGTTATAGGTTTTATTTAAAAAATAAATAAACAAAAAAATTTATTTTTATTATTTTTCGATATTTTCAAATGTTATAACATTTGAAAATAGAATAATTTTTAAATTTTTTTCAAAAGTGAATTCAATATTTAGTTATAATAATCATTATATTTATAATTGATTTAAATTCAATATAAACAATTTTATTGATAAATATTCTAATAATTATCATAAAATAAATTAATAATCTATTATTAAAAGAAAGATATCAATTAAAATATAATTACAATACCTATAATGATTTAGAAGCAAATAAAATATATTACTATACAATATTTTTTATTTTAAAATTTTTTTTTTCTTTTAAAAAGTTTATCTATAATTTTTTGATGAAAAATAATTTACATAAATTATATTTGTGTAACTCAGAAATTATTTTGTAATTAATATTTATATAAGAGTAAACAAATAAATAATTAAAATGAATATTTAAAATAAATATTTAAAATTATAATTAAAAAAATAATATTGAGATTTATTATTTATTATTTAGAGTTACAGGTTTTAAAGGATTATTATTTATTATTTAGGGTTTTACAGATTTAGGAGTTATTTAATTAAGTGTTTAGGCATTTAGTGGTTTATAGGGTTTATTTAAACAATGAAATATCAAAAAAAATATTTTTTTTTATTTTTTCACATTTTCAAAGCTTATAATCTTTGAAAATATAATAATTTAAAATTTTTTTTCGAAAGTGAATTCAATATTTATTTATAATTATCATTATATTTAAATATCATATAAATTCAATATAAACAATATTATTGATAAATATTCTAATAATGATCAAAAAAAAATTAATAATCTATTATTAATAAGATAGATATCAATTAAAATATAATTACAAAACCAATAAAGATTCAGAAGCAAAGCAAATTATATTATTATATAATAATTTTTTATTTTAAATTTTTTTTTGTTTTAATATGTTTATCTATATTTTTTTAATGAAAAATAATTTATATAAATTATAAGAGTCTAACTCATAATTTATTTTGGAATTAATATTTATATAAAAATAAACAAATAAATAATTAAAATGAATATTTAAAATTATAATGAAAAAAATAAAAATGAGATTTATTATTTATTATTAAGGATTTATCTGATTAAAAAAATAATGTATTTAGGGATTTAGAGATTTAGAAGTTATTCATTTAAGTATTTAGGTATTTAGTGGTTTATAGGTTTTATTTAAATAATGAAATAACATATAAATTATTTTTTATATTTTTTCAAAATTTCAAAGATTACATCCTTTGAAAATATAATAATTTTAAAATTTTTTAAAAATGTGAATACAATATTTAGTAATAAATAATTATTATAACAATATATAATATAAACTAAGTATAAACAATTTTAATGACAGATATTATATCAATTATCAAAAAATAAATTAATAAACTATTATTGATATGATAGATATAAATTAAAATTTAATTACAAAAACTAAATTGATTAAAAATCAAAGTAAATTTATTACTAAATAATAATTTTTGTTTTTTAATTTTTGCCACATTTTATAAGATTATATTTTTTTTTGATAAAAAATAAATTATTTAAATTATATTTGTATCACTCATAATTTATTTTGTAATTAATATTTCAAAAAATTATTTAAATTATATTTAAGGTTTACGAGTTTAAAGGTTTAGGTATTTAGGGGCTTCGGGGTTTAGGAGTTTATAGATTTATGTGTTTAGGCATTTAATGGTTTATATGTTTTATTTAAACAATGATATAACAAAAAATTTATTTTTGTTATTTTTTATAATTTTTGAAGGTTATAACCTTAGAAAATATAATAATTTTAAAATTTTTTTTATATGTGAATACTATATTTAGTTATGATAATCTTAATAATTATATATAATGTAAATTCAATATAAACAATTATAATGATAGATATTATATTAATTATCAAAAAATAAATTAATAAACTATTATTAATATGATAGATATAAATTAAAATATAATTACAAAACCTAAAATGAGTCAAAATCAATGTAAAATTTATTACTAAATAATAATTTTTTGTTTTAAAATTTTTACTTCTTTTTATAAGATTATATTTTTTTTATTAAAAGTAAATTATTAATATTATATTTGTCTGACTAATTATT